>CABHPP010149425.1:0-41891 GCA_902168425.1 Peromyscus attwateri
GCATGGGGCATAGAGAAAACAGAGCAAGCGTCCAGCCATGGAAGTGCCTTGACACGAGGAGGCCAACACGATCCCGGTGGTATGAGCAAGGGCAGGGGTGTCTGTGGGGCATGTGTGACACACAGGAGCAACAATATGGCAGATTTCTGAATGGGACTACTCAGGCATATGGTTACCAGGTGCTTTGGTGAGGACAAGATGGCCACTTGTGTTCCAAGACAAACCCTTACCAGTGGACCTCACGTGGCAGAAGGGGAAGAAAGTGCACACTGTTTCAAGTCCTTGATAAGGGCACTAATGGTGCCCAAGAGGACAGAGCCCTCAGACTTAACCATCCCTTGAAAGCCCTGTGTCTTAATACCACTGCACTCCAGACATCCATCTCAGCATGGACTTTGGAGGAACCTAAGGATTCAAACCTTCTCACCCCTAACTTCAGAGTCAGGGCATATAATTTTCTTGTGAACACTTGCCAAGTGGTCACATGGCTTAAGAACCGAATAGCCAGTGCAGAAGCCCTGCCAGTGACCCTCAGCCTAGTGGCCTTCACCAGGCTCGCTTCTAGTTCCGTACTGATCTTTGGCTGTGGTGCTCTTGTTACATTCTTCTCCCCCAGCACTTAGTGATGAATTAAATTCTTTTCTTTCTTTTTTTTTCTTGATGTAAAATAACAATCCAGAAAGAAAAAAAAAAGAGAGAGGAAAAGTCCCAACTGACGGAAACCCCAAACCGTCTGACCAGCAAGGTTTTTCAAAGTGTGTCTGAAATCAGCCAAACAGGAGGGGCAGCTGGCCCAGCTGTGCTGGGAGGAATAGCTGCCCAACAGAAGGAAGGCCAGCCTACGGGACAGCTGGTCCCCAGGCCAGATCTGCCACTCAGGCCTGTGTGGCCGGGAGCACATCACTGCAATGTGTATAGCTTCTACTGTAGCCCTCCTCCCTCAGATGACAACAGTTCCCGGGTGGCGACAAGCACAGGTATTGATAGGCCCTGGGTGACAGGAGCCACCTCTTCTGACTGCTAATTCCACATGAATAGGGATGCACAAAACACCGTAAAGCACAACAGTCCGGAGTTAAGAGGGTGTCAGAGACCACCCTGCAGCCAGTGCACAGGGGACCCCTGTCTCAGAGGGTCATGTTCCAGAACCCCCAGGAGTTGCCTGAAAATGATATTAAACCCTACAGAGATTCTGTCTCTATAGTTACAGACCTATGATAAAAACCCAATTTAATTAATTAAAGTAAATCAAATTAGTTTAATCTAAGAGATTAATAATAGCATAATAAAATAGGACAAGTATAATATATTACAAAAGATTTGAGTCAATATGGCCCCCCTCCCCCCCCCCCCCCTCCAGTAGATCAAGGGGGGGGATAATGACGGGAAAGTACATTTTGGAAGGGAGGGGCAGAGGACTGAGTCACATCCCGGGCGTGACCCAGCAGGGAAGTGCAAGATTGCATCACGCTGTCAGAATAGTGGGCAATTGGAAACTTGTGACTCGTTCATCTCTTGAACTTTCCAGTTAATATTTTCAGGCTGTAGCTGACGGTGGGCGACTGAAACTGTGGAAAGCAAGATGAGAGATCATGAGGGACTTCTGTGTTTGTGTCCCTGATGTGCAAATAAGAAAACGGAGCCTCAAGGAGGTTCTGTAATAGGTGCCAGACCACAGGAATCAGTGAGGGTCTGTAACAAGACCCCCGCAACCAAGCCAGAAGCCTTTCCCCGTCAGTCTTCTTGCTCAGTACTTGATGGTCCTCTTTTCATGAATTGCTAAAAGATGCAGGAAGGACCAATGCGCAGGATGTCCTTTTCCCCTTTGACCCCTTCAGTACCTCATCCAGAACCTGGCCGTAAGGGCCAGGGTTCTTGAGGACTTGTGGGAGGAGGGCACCTGGACTGGTATCTATTTTAAATTTCTGTTGCTACCCCCTGGGAGCAGTCACATTTCCAGTGTCACTGTCTGTGGCAGTGTGACAAACACACACACATACGTGCACTTGTCATGGCACATGTGGAGGTTAGAGGACAACATTTGGGATTTGGTTCTCTCCCTTCATCTTGTTTCTGAGGCTCCATCTTCTCGCTTCTGTGCTGCATACTCCCAGCTGACTGGCCTTACACCGGATTCTCTTGGCTCTGCCTCCCATCTCACCACAGGAGTAAAGGGATCACAGACGCACCCACTGCATCCAGCTCTATACACACACTCCAGGGATCAAACTCAGGTTGGCAGGCTTTCAGGGCAAGCGCTTTGAGCCACTGAGCCATCTCCTAGCCCCACGTTCTGATCTCACCAACATGAAGAGTCTCTGCAATCACAGCAAGGTTCTGAGTGTCCTTTTGCCTTAGTTTCTTCAACCACAACAGGTGAGCAAGAAAGGACCAAAACTCCAATTTTTGTGCAAGTCATAGAGGGGACACATGTTTTGGCCCAACACATGCTCAGAGGATGTGATGTGTGCCCAGTCACGGAAGCTATAAACATGGCCATCACTTTACTGCCGCACACTGTATGATCCTGAGCCAGCCCCACCGCAGGATCTCCATTTCCTCTTGTGTAAGAAGAGAGTGATCATGCCTACTTTGCTCAGTTCAAAGCTGTCACAGTCACAAAACTGAATGATAGCATGTGTCTCCACTCTTATAAATCAGGTAGTTTGTTCTTCTGTTCATAGAGAATCACGGATGCCTGTGTGTCCGCCACCATGTTGGGTGCTAGGAATACCCAGGAACCAAGGCCAGACCCTAGAGCAGAGTACGCACAGCCTTCTGGAAATGAAATTTCCAGCAAGTAGGCATGCATGGGGAGCAGGTTATGAGTGTGCAGGAGACTCTGGGTACAAAGAGAAGGCATGAAGGATGAGGGATGAGGAAGCATCTTTATGGGCATGGAGGGATACAGCTCTTGAGGCTGGTACCTACATGTCACTAGGTCTAACAGTCCTGAAAGTTTCAGAGCATCTGAGACCACATCTCTGGGGCCACTTTGGAAGGAATCATGCTTTTCTAAGGAACCTAAAAGAGTAATGAGCCCCATACAGTTTGTGTAGCCACCCCACACATGCCCCCACATGAGAGGGACTCAGACAAAAAAAAAAAAAAAAAAGAGAGAGAGAGAGAAGCGCCCAGAGCTGAGCTCTTTGGAAACTCATCCCAAGGGCTCCCAACTCAGTAGCAGGTACTCAGTGACTCAGTGACTCCAAGTGGAGGTGGCTTTGTGGAAAGTGTGGATCTGGGGTTGAACAGACCTGGCTTCCTCAGTCCCAAGATTCTTAAAAACTGTAATATATTTTACTGAATTTAATTTACTTAAAGCGTACATCACTATTAAGCATCACTGAGATATGAAGTATCTGGGTTTTGTTGAAACAATCTCTCTTTGAAAACTGGTGTGTATTTGACAGTTGTACCTCTCAGTTTGGGCTACTCTCACATTTCAAGGACCTGATAGTCACCCGTGGCTAGCCATTCTCTTTGCTGGAAAGCATGGATGGAGAAACAGTCACAAACAGGACCAATGGCTGGAAGATACAGAAAAGGCAAGTTCTGTCCATCCCAAGGAACAGCTTCCCAATGCTCCAGCCATTTGGCAGTGGGATGTGCTCCTTACAAGGCAAAACCCATGTGGCTGAAGTTCTGATCTGAAAAGGGATTATCCCTGTGTTGCAAGAGCCTTGCTGTTTGTTTTCTTCTTAGTGACTAATTCTTTCATTTTAAAAGGGTTTTCCTTTGCCCTTTTGAGTGTATATTAATTATACAAAATGGTGGGTTTCATTACGGCAGTTTCATACATGTATGTGAGATACTTTGATCATACATGCTATCCCTGACCTCTGTGATGGGGAGTTTCAATTATCGATTTGAGTCAGCTGAGACTCACCTGGGAGAGTCTCAATGGGGGACTGCCTAGATTAGGTTGGCCTGTGGGCATGTCTATGAGGAATTATCTTGATTGCATTAATTGATGTGGGAAGACCCAGCCTGAAAATGGGCAGTACCATTCCTTGGTTTGGGGCCTTTGACTGTATTTGAGTAGGGAAAACAAGCTGAGCACCAGGCACACATGCATTTATTTCTTTCTACACTTGACTGTGGGTGTGGTGTGACCAGCTGCTTCTGGCTCCTGCCTGAAGCCTGGAACTGTGAGCTAAAATAAACGCTTTCTCTTGTTGTAGAAGATGGGCTGTTAATTAAGGAGTAGGAAGGTGACCAGTAAGAACCTAAAAGAGGAAGAAGGGCGAAGTGTAGGTAATGGGGGGGGGGTAAGCTCACAGCTCCAAGTTCCCAGGGGTACCACACAGACTTCTGCACTTCTGCAGTGCCTGGCCAGTTCCCACCAACATTTGTTTTGTTAGTTTTACAGTGGCCTTTCCTACTCGAGTGAGACAGAATCTCATCTTGCTTTTAAGTCACATTTTCCTGACAACTAAAGACGTTGTTCTCTCATTAATCTATTGGCCATTTTTATTTCTTCATTTGAAAGTATCTGTTCTAGCCAGGTGTAGTGGTACGCATCTTTAATCCCAGCACTTGGGAAGCAGAGGCAGGCAGATCTCTGAGTTCAAGGCCAGCCTGGTCTACATAAGGAGTGCTGGGACAGTCAGATACAGTGAGGCCCTGTCTGGAAAAAGAAACAAACAAAAACAAAAAGGAGAAAGAAAGAGAGGGGGGAGGGGGAGAGAGAGAGAGGGAGGGGGAGAGCAGTGCTTATTCAGACCGTTGCTCATTTATTGTTGGGATTATTTATCCTTCCAGTGTCTAATCGTTCTGAGTTGTTTATATATTCTGGATACTGATCCTCTACAAATGGCTGAGAAAGAGTTTCTCCCATTGTGTGGGTTGTCTCTCCATTGTGCCGATTGTTTCATTCCTGCCAAGAAGCCTTTCGGCTCACTGTCACCTCGTTTGTCTTTTTTTTTTCCTGACCCAACCCCATGACTGTGAGTGGTAGTGGGTGAGGAGAGACCTTCTCGTCATTAAGCCTGTCCTCATGTGTATAGAGAAGACTTCTGCCCACCTGAAGCTGTGAACTGGCCATGAAGCACCTCACTTGGTGCCTGACTCAGAGAAGTAGCATAACGTGAGGCTGTTACCACTAGTGGAACACAAACAGGAGCACTCCCTTAATCTGAGCACTCAGGAGGCTGAGGCAGGCAGATCTCTGTGAGTTCGAGGCCAGCCTGGTCTACAAAGCAAGTTCCAGGCCAGCCAGGTCAGCATAACGGGACCCTGTCTATTAAAAATAAATAAAGTAAAATGTAAGAATGAAACCAGAGCAGGTGACCCAAGCATGCTTTTGTAGTCAAACCAACAGAGCTGAGGATAGAGCCATTCACGTCAGAACCCGTGTGAACTTGCCAGCAGTGTCTGGCCAGCCCCACCATGACCTGGCCGAGGTCTGCTGGCTTTTCTCTGCCCATCAGATGCAGGAGGAGGGAGAACCAGACATTCTTCTGCAGGAGCGCTGTTCAGTTTCTTCCAGAAACCACTGGCTGTCCGTCCGGCCACTGTGTGGATGGCCACATCAGTACAGGAGGAAAATCAAGGCCCAGCTCTGGCATCGCCTGTAGGAGAGGCTTAGCCCCTGTGGACACATGCAAGCCAACTGTCCCTCTCAGGCAGCCCCTCTGGTAGACAGACTCACGAACATTCCACATTCAGCAAGCCCCATACACTGGTTACTCAGCTGGAAGGCCTAAAGAAGCGAGGCTACAGCGAAACGTGTGAGCCCAGCTTCCCCACAAGCCCTCCTGCCACCAGGAGATGAAAAAGTGCAGCTCGAGGGCCAGATGCAACCATCTGCCTGGCTTTGTCCACGATGTTCTCGGCACTCAGCCATGCCCATTTCCTTACCAGCTTCCTGTGGCTGCTTTCACAATGTCACAGCCGAACTAAATCCATGGTGGTGACAAGAGACTCTTAAAGCCTGTGGCGTTCACCAGCTGGCCCTTACAAAGTAAGTGTACTGGCCCCTGCTCTCCACAGATGGGAGATGAGCGTATAGCTATCTTCACACACACTGCTGGGGTCCCATATGGAGAGGGTGGCAAGCTTCTCAGTCCCTCTAGACTGGTCCACCTGAGCTGCAAGAAGGATGCAGATGGCATTTCTGGTGTGTTTGCAGGAGGTGAGGGGGCAGGTGTGATATCCTGGTTTGGATCTATCTCCCAAGGGCTCATGTGTTGAAGCTTTGATCCCCAATGTGGTGATGCCCACAGGTGAGGCTTTGGGACAATAATTGGACCATAAAGTTTATGACATAATCAGTTCACTAATCCATGCTTGCATTTATAATCCAGTGGACTCGTAATAGGAGGTAGTCAAACTGGAAGGCAGGGCCTGGTTAGAGGAAATGGGTCACTGGGGATGTGCTGTTGAAGAGTATGATTTGTCCCCAGCATCCTCTCTCTTCCTCCCCTCTTCATCCTCTTCATCCTCTCTCTCTCTCTCTCTCTCTCCCCCCCACCCCCGTGTGTGTGCGTGCGTGTGTGTGTGTGTGTGTGTGTGTGTGTGTGTGTGTGTGTGTGTATGTGTCTGTTTCTGTGTGTGTCTCTGATTCTGTGTGTGGGGGGGGGGTGTCTGTGTCTCTGTCACTGTATCTATCTCTCTGTCTCTCTGTCTCTGTCTCTGTCTCTCTCCCCCACCACCTGCCATGAAGTGAGCCTCTTCACCCCATCACACCCTTTCTACCATCATGCTCAGCCTTGCCTCATTCCCACAGCAAAGGGACCAGCCAACCAGAAGCTAAAGCCTCAGAAACCATGAGCCCCCAGAGTCCCTCCTCTTCTCCCTAAGTGCCAGTCTGTGTTTTGCGTGTCTATCACAGTAATGGAGGAGTTGTCAACACAGTGGGCAGTAGGCACTCTCTCCCTGCCATCCCTGCCATCCCTGCCTTCCCTGCCCATGTTTGCTGAGCTGTGCCCTCGCACCCTTGGCTTGCATCTACTTCCTCGGTGACAGTGACGCCTTCTATCTGTTCTTAGATTTGTGAGATGGTTGCTATGATTCAGGTTCATCCTCACAGCAACCCCGCAAAGGTACACAGCTCCTCAGGTAACTGAAGAAAGCAGTGCTTTCTCCAAGTGGTGCTCTTACCTGCATGGAGTCTTCACCACAGGCAGCAGGGACCAGAGTCTGGGCTTCAATGCTGCCTTGAATCTCTGAGGAGCCACAAGATGGCTGTGGATGAAGCCAGGGTTCCCAGCAATTCTGTCCACCTATGGGGCCATGAGCAAAGCCTTGATCATTGATCTTTTCTCCAAATTCCAAATAGCATCCAGCCATGGTCATGAATGCACAAAGACCCAGATAGGGTGGTGCATGGGACTGAACAGGGAACAGAGAGCCCAGAAGGAGGCAGGTAAGGATGGTGAGTAGGCTGAAGAGAATTTGAGAGGGGTCCTGTGGGGGTTCAACTCTGTTCCCCACTTTGTGTGTGTGTGTGTGTGTGTGTGTGTGTGTGTGTGTGTCCAGACATTTGAGTCAAAGGATATGTGTGTGTGTTTGCACATGCATGTGAAAGCAAATGGTCAGCTTCAGGTTTCTCAGGCACCATCCACCTTGTTTTATGAGATGGCCTCTCACTGGCCTGAAACTCACCAATAGTATAGACTGGCTGGTCAGTGCCCATGTCTGCCACCCCACTGCTGGGACTACAAACGCATGCCACCATACCCAGCTGTTTACAAAAGTTCTGAGAACTGGAGTCAAGTCTCACTCTTGCACAGCAAGCATCCTAACGACCACCCATCTTCCTGGCCCTCTGTCCCTCACCGAGTGAAAGGAGCCATAACTTCAAATTTGCACAGGCTTTGTGCCGTATTTAAAGGGATCATGGTGCAAGCTGGTGTCTCTGAAATGTTGGTACAAACTACCATGAACACAGTGGCTCTAAATGGTGACCTCTCACAGTGCTACAGATTATTCACCCCAAAACAAGGCATGGAGGTGCCTCCTCCCTATAGAGAGCCTAGGTGAGGTCCCTTCCTTTTTCCATCCAGGCTCTGGGGCACCATTATTCCAGTCTCAGCCTGTTTTCTCATGCCCTGTGTTTCCATTTCTGCATATGTGTGTATGTATATATACATGTATGTGTGTGTATTTGTATGTATACGCTCCTGCCAGGGAGTGTATATGTCTGGCACCGCTGTGCACAGCCCAGTCCTTGGCTCCCATGAGTTTAACTGGCAGTTTCTTAGAGATCATGTGCTCCTGGAGGATAAGGACCAAATGCTTAATCAGCTGTGAATCCTGACCACCCAGCACAGTGTCCAGAACCAAACTCCACACCACAGGCCCATCTACCTGGTGCACACACAACTCCAAATGAGATACCACCACAGGCAATGGTCATCAGTAGGCTTCAAATATGAAGAGCCTTATGCACTCTTAGTGACTTTTCAGGGTTCATCTCTCCCAGAAAGGGACAAGTCCCTCACACTCTCATCTTGGAGCACACTTTGAAGACAGTCATGCCGTTTTAGAGAAACATAAACACTGAGCGCGGCTTTCCAGATGCTCAAATTATTATAAGGGGATGGCGTTAGAGTCACCTGGAGTTAAAGAGAAAAGTGCATGGAAGATAATCAGCCACCAAGTCACTGAGGGCTGTCCTCTTGGGCTCATCAGCCACCACCTTAGTCAGAGAACCTCTACCCTTAAGAGACCCTCAGGAGATGGAGCCTGTTGACACTCCTTTGTAGAAGGAGGGAATGACAAGGTCATTCGACCCTCCCCAGGGATCACAACCGTTCCCACCCTCCATGGGCTAGACTATTGGGAAATGCTGTTTTATAGGAGGTGGGAGGTTAGCTGAAGCGGGAGCCTCCTCCATCTGTGCAGCTCTAAAGGAAGTGATCCACACTGGGTGAGACTTTCTAGTGACGTGGCTCTTTTGGTGTCATTCACACTCTTACAAAGTAAATCAAATGAAGTCCTTGGTTCCCCAAGCTCGACTTGGATGTAACTGTCACTTTGCTATTTGGGTCCTACCTGGGGTGATGAGACATTTTTGACATGGCCTCAGAAAAAAGTTAGTGCACCAGTCCAGACATTTGAGTCAAAGGATATACCAGAGACAACCGCCCTCTTGTGCCATGTGGACTGAGCTAGCTCCAGCTAGCCTCAGAGTACGCATGGCAGCACCTTCTCCGAGGGCCAGGCACTTGGACACAGATTGGCAGAGGCCTTCAGCCTACACAGTCAGGTGGTTGTCAGGAAAGTGGTAGAATCTGGGGCAATTCTGCTAATGCTCTTTGGTGGGGACAGCAGCGGGAGAGCCCATTCCCTCTGTCCCAGCCTGGCCAGTGCTCCACACTGACATCAGCCAGGCTCCTCACACACCATGCAGCCCCCACTATTGTGCACTTCTGGCTAAAAGCCTTGCTTGTCTCCTCTGCTCCTGGCCATACCAGCTGTCAGGACACACCTTGCTTGATCCTTTCTGTGCCTTGCTCCCTTCCTGCTGCCCACAGCCCTCATGTGGTCCTCTGGCCAGCTGCCCAGAGCTTCCTCAGCTCTCTGTACCTCCAATTCTCTCTGCCTCCACAGTCTAGCTGCTCTGTCTCTTGCTTCTGACTCCTCTCCAAGTCCCCAGTATCTGGTAGATTTTTCTTGCCCTAGGGGCATGGCAGGACAGGCGTATTCATGTGGGTGTGCATGCATATGTGCACACACGCATATGGAAACCACAGGCCAACATGCAGTACCTTCCTCCATCACTCTTCACTCGGTTGTTTGAGGCAGGGTCTCTCCCTGACCTGGGAGCTCACCAATTCAGCTACCTTAGCTGGACGGCAAGCCCCAAGGATCCTCTTGACTCGGCCTCCCCTGTGCTGGGATTTTAGGTGCATACCCCTGCACCCGACTTTTTATTTACGTGGCTGCTGGTGATCACACTCGGGTTCTCAGGCTTGCTGTGCACCCACTTTATCCTGAGTCTTTCCCCTAACCCATTTTTCCTGTCCTTGAATTCCTGCACCGACAGTTTGTTTGAGGACTCATCTTGCTACTTTCCCCACGGGTTCAGGCAACAAAGACTAAAGCACACCCAGAACTCTCCAGAAATATCTGTGTTCCTTCCACCACCGTGCAGCCCAGGACAGAGCCAAGCCATGCTAACGAGGGACCCAAGCTGTAATTCACTTACCAGGCTCATGTCTTCCCTCTCCTTTCTACCTCATTCATTCTTTCTTTATCTGTCTCACAAATGCCACCCCTCCAGCAGAGACTAGAAAGGCTCAACAGCCCAGCCCTGCCTTGAAGGAGTTCTTGACCTGCTGTAGAAACCAGACATGCTCACGCAAGGGACCAAAATAAAGCACCCTTGTAATCTGCCTCTCTGACAGTTTTGTCTCAGTGGGGAATGACTGCCCATCGTCTCTCAATGGCAGGCATCGTGGTGGACACTGAGACTTGTCCCCATGGACACTAAACAATGAGCATGGAATGCTTCCAGGGAAGGTGTCAGACTGGGGGCTTCACATTCAGCCACCACCTGCTCCCGCCTCCACCAAGTGACAGATTCCTAAGAGCAGGTCAGCCACAGCCACTGCCTTAAGCCCATCTGAAAGTATAGCTTAAGAAGTGGGAAGTGGTGAGCTGAAAAAAAAATTTTTTTTTTGGCTTTTTGAGACAGAGTTTCTCTGTGTATCCCTGCACATGCCTTTGATTCCTGTACTCAGGAGGCAGAGGCAGGTGGATCTCTGTGAGTCTGAGAAATCTCACAGAACTCCCTCCACAGGCAGGCTGTAGGGGCAGGTTATCGGGGAAAGTGGAGTTAAAAACTCCCAAGAGGAGAAAATCCTGCCTGTCACAGAGAGCTCAGTGGCTGGGGAAAGAGCCAACATCTTCCAACACTGGGAATTGCCACCTGGAGGGCATGAGGATATCTCCTAATGTCCTATTTTGGACATACTTATACTAAAACATCACTGCTGCTCCTCTGATACTCAAATTTAACAGGGCATCGTATCTCACCAGGCACCATGCTGAGCAACTGACAATCTAATGTCCACCCAGAGGATGGCTGCATCCACACCAAGGGAGTCAGGGGCAGGACACTCTAGGCAGGAGCTGGTTGGGAGTTCCTCACCCTCACTGTACCTGGCCCTGGCAGAGACCCCTCTGCTACCTCACATCCTCACAAACAGAGACCACAGAAGACTGGGTGGAGAGCAACGGTGTTCAAATTACAGCCTCAGGGCTTACTGCCGCTGATAAACCATCTCATTCTGTTACTTCCTGAAAGAGATTATCATTTTCAAGTGAGGCCACTTTGACACCTGAGAACGTGACATCCATTCCTCCCAGCTTAATCCTGACACTAGTTTCATAGAATTAACTCACACAAGGCACAGAAACCCCATAGCACAGAGTTATGTATCTGTGCAGAGAGCTGGCTACCTTAGACAACATTAAAGTAATAAAAATAGCCTCAATGTTCTCCATGCCCAGCACACTTCCGAGCTCTGGGCTGATCTGTATTTCCATTTTGTGTCCTTTGTTGGTAAGCCTCTTAGAGTCCTTCCCACAAAAATGCCATTTTGCTGGTGATAAATTTCTTTGGATTGTCTACGTCTGAAATCAACTTTATTTCCTCCCCTCCCCTTTGAAGAATGACATCGTTGGGTCAGAATGCTGCGTTGAGAGCATTCCATTAGGACATAGATGGCCCTCCCGTGTCTTCCCACTCACATTGCATCCAGGAGGAATCGGCTGCCATCCTTATCTTTGTTCCTCCGTACGTAATGTGCCTTTTTCCCGGGGCCCTTATAGCACTCTCTCGTTATTGGTTTTGACCAACCTGCTTACGGCGTGCATTGATCTTTCATTACATTTCCTGTCCTCGCTTCGGTGAGCTTCTGGAATTTGTAGGTTGATAGTTTTCACAGAAATTGGAAAACTCGGGGCCATTATTTCTCAAAATGACTTTCACGTCTCCACCTCTCCCTCCATTTTCACGGCTTCCAATTACACGTTCTGACAGTTGATGTTTTCCTCACGGATACGGATGCCCTGGGTTTCCCCTCCACCTTGCGTGCTTTGTTCTGGACAGATTCTGTTGGCATGCCATCGAGTTCTTTAATGTTTTCTTCTGTGACGTCTCGTCTCCCGCACCCTCCAGTCAGTCAGGCAGTGAGTTTTCATCTTCTACACTGTACTTTCCATTTCTAGGAGTTTGATTTGGCTCATCTGTGTATTTTCCTTAAACTTTTGGACATATGGAATACAGTTATTGTAAATAACTATTTTTTGAGACATGGTCTCACTGTGTAACCTTGGCTGGCCTGGAAGTTGTTATGGGGTCCTGGAACACACAGAGATCCACTTGCTTCTGCCTCCTGAGTGGTAAGATTAAAGGCACATACTACCATGCCTGGCAAATAAAAACAACCATTTTAATGTCTTTGTTAAGTCTTGTCTGAGTCAATTTTGAAAGAGTCACAGATAGGGATAGATAGATAGATAGATAGATAGATAGATAGATAGATAGACAGACAGACAGATAGACAGATAAATGATTCTGCTTATGACATTTTCATGCTTCTCTGCATGTCTGGTGACCTATGGCTATTTGCCACACACTGAGTTTTGCCTGGATGGGCTTTTCTTTTCTGTTTTCTGTAAATGTTCGTGAACTTTCTTGACAAAAGTTGAATGTGACATAGTTGGTCTTTGCCGTTATTTTCATTATTTACTAGTTGTATCTGGAATCATGTTCAGCATAGGCTAATTTTTCCTAACTGTGAAAGCAGGACCTTTCAGAGTGTTTGCCCCATGCCTATGAGTAATGGCTTTTTCCAGTTCTGTGGATGGGACACCATTATTCCTGGCTCTGTCTGAGTACTGTTGGATGCTTCCCCTAAAACGTTCAGTTGCTTCCCCACACGCCTGAGTGGGCCAGTGTTCTGCTCTACCTCAGAAGGTGTCCCTGTGGTTCTCTGCAGCCCATTCTGCGGCTCTCCCCTCTGCAGTGTCGTTCTAGAAATACACCCCCTCAGCTGGACTCCCCAGACTCCCTGGACTCTTAGCTCCTGGTCCTCCACTCAGCAAAGCCAGTCTCTGTCTCATTCCCATCCTTTTACTGAAACTGGAAACTTTGAATGTGAAAACATCAAAGCAGTGAGTAACTTGGGCAATCTGAGGGCCCATTCAACAGTTCCCACTTCTCAGGGACCCATGTCTTTTGTTGCCTGATATTCAGTGCTGTGAATTTTTTTTTTCAGAGCTGGAAACGTAGCTCAGTAGTGAAGGGCCAGAACTAGAAGGAAAATTAAAGCAGAGCTGTTGCTTAATAGATTGGTTAGATTTTATTTTGAAAGTTTCTGACTGTTTCAGGCAGGAAAGCAACTCCTATTCCTGGGACTTCCATCTTTCGTGGAAGCTGAACTATCAAAAGTAACATGCTCTCTACTTTTGGGAGTAAGGACACATTTACATACAACAAAATAAGCCATCTGAGATGCCCAGAATTTTTTCCAGGCTTAAATGGGATATTGGGCTTTTCAAAAATTTTTATTTTTATTTATGTGTAGGTGCATGTGTCTGTGTGTATGTGTTTGTGCCTGTGTGTGAGAGAGTGCCTGTGGAGGCCAGAAGAGGGTGTTGTATCCTCTGTAGCTGGATTTACAGGCGGTTGTGTACTGAGCTGCCCAGTGTAGATGCTGAAACCTGACTCTGGTCCTCTGCATGACCCTCAAGCATTCTCACATGCTGCGCTATCTCCCCAGGCCCACAGAGCTGAGTTGTGAAGGCTCTTTCTATTTGTGTGCATTGTGTGTGTGCAGGTGTACACATGTGCATGTCACAGGGGACAGCCTCACCTGTCTTTCCCCCAGTGTTGTCTGTCCTGGTTTTTGACACATGGTCTCTCCCTTTGCATGAGATATGTCAAGTAGGCTAGATGGCTGGTCAATGAGCCTTGGGGATCTGCCTGTCTTGGCCTCTCCAGCACTGGGCTTAAGGCGTGTCCCATTCAGCTTTTTTGATATGAGTTTCAAGGCTCAATGTCAGACCTTCCTGACTGCCAGGCAAGAACTCTACCCGCCGCCGCGCTCTCTCCCCAGCTGTCATTCTACGTTCTTGATACAGTATTTTGTGAGATCCGAGAGATGAACATTTCCTCCCACCCTTTGCCTTGTGCCTTCATTTTCTCAGTAGTGAACTCCAAAGAGCAACTTTGTGATTCTGATGAATTTCAAATTAATTTTTATAAAATCTTAAAGTAGTTTTAATTTGCATTTCCCTGATAGCTGGGGATGTTGAACATTTTTGTAATGTTCATCAGCCGTTTCTATTTAGTCTTTTGAGAACTCTCTTTAGTTCCATGCCCCATTTTTTTAAGTTGGGTTGTTTGTTTGCTCGGTGTTTAGAACATTTTTTAGTTCTTTGTATATTCTGCATATATAGCTGGTAAATATTTTTTCCAATTCTCTTCTTTCTAACAGTGTTCGCTATAAAAAAGGTGTTCAGTTTCACGAGGTCCCACTGATTTGTTGTTGGTTTTAACACCTGTTAGGGCCCCACTCAGAAAGTTCTTCCCTGTGTTGATGAGTTCAAGCATGTTCTCTCTTCCTCCTCTATCACTTCCAGGGTCCCAGGTCTAATGTTGAGGTCCTTGGTCCATCCTTGGTCCATCTGGAGTTGAGGTTTTGCAGGGTGAGAGACAAAGGCTAGTTTCATTCTTCCACATGTAGTTAACCAGTTTGACTAGTACTGGTTGTTGAAGACGCTGCCTTTTCCATGTGTGCTTGTTTGTTTGTTTGTTGCTTATTTGCCCAAACTCAGGTGGTTGCAGGAGGTTGTGCTTATGTATGGGTCCCCAGCTCTACCACATGATCAGTGTGTCTATTGTTTTTTTCAATGTTATGGTCTGGATATCTTAATTTTTACCTATGGGGTGTGCCTCCCTCCAACGCCAGGCAACTTCTACAACGTGCTTCTGCACAAGTTTGGTTCTTCCATATGTGAAGAACAGATCCACACCCTACTTGGAGTTAATTTAACATCCACTTCAAGCGATTTCAAAAAAGTTTGGAAATGTTTATAAGAAGGGAAAAAAATCACTCAAAAAAAAGAGAAAATTCACAGTGTCTCATATTCAACCTCAGCTCGCGTGACTTATGTTCACCTTTTTATAACGGGGCAGAGTCAAGGTTCAAACTTTTTCATAAGGGTTGTTAGGTGATTGGCTAATAGCTGATGACCCTTGACCCCACCCCAAGAACCTCGCTACCTTTTTGTTCTGTTGCTTGCGACTGGTCTTATGTGCCCAGGCTGGCCCCAAACTTACTGTGTAGCTAAGAATGACTTCTAATCCTCTTGCCTCCACCTCCAGAGTTCTGGAGTTACAGATGTGCAGCACTGAGGGTGGAACTCTAGGCTTTGTGCATGCAAGGTAAGCACTCTATACCCCAAGCCACATCTGTATCCACAAACCTTGTATTTTTATCAAAACCCAGTTGACCACATAGGCTGCGTCTGTTCCCGGCCCCTGTTCTGTCTGCCCTTTGGACTGTGTTGCTTTCATTCCTGTAGCTGTATAGTGAGTCTTAAATTCAGACAGCTGAACTCTTCAGGAAGTGCTGTTCACATTCAAACTCACTTAGGCTCTTCCTGATCCCTCACATCTTCAGATAAGTTTTAGAATCAACTTATCATTGATGCTAGAAAGAAAGTATGTTAAAATACATCTACTATACAACCCCTACACTTCAGGCTCAGAAAACATCAAGGAAGAAAGGAGTTGAGAGATTGTAAGACCAGGACACCTACTGAAAAAGTCTCTTCTTAAAAAAAAAGGAACATGAAGTGGGGGAGGGGCAGTGGGGAGAGGGAGAGGATCTGGGGGAGGAAGGAGCAAGGGATGAATATTACCAAGACACATTGTATAGAATTTTCAAATAGTTAACAAAATATCATGCTATTAATTTTTAAAGACCCTTTTCAGGACTGCATTGTATTTGTAAATTTAATGGTAATGGCCATTTTAACATGATTAACTCTCTCATTTCACAAATATGGTCTGTCTATCTCTCTCTCTATATATATATCTATCTACTTACCTATCTACTAAGATATCTATCACACACCATCTATCTATAACATCTGTCATATAGCTATTATATATATAATAATTTATAATAGCTATTTATCGATGTATCCATATGTCTATCACCTGTCTATCTTATGTATATATCAATGAACATATATATTTATGTATGTATGTATGTATCTATTAACTATTGTATCTACCTAACAGTCATGCCTACCTATCATAGTATCTATCTATCCATCTTTCTAGTATATCTATCTACCCATCTATTTATTGATCTTCCTATCTATTCATCTATGTATCTACATATGTATCTATCTATGTATGTATGTATCTATCTATCTAAGCTTCCTTTCATTTCCCTCAAAAGTATACTGGTTTTAGTGTTTGGATATTTGCATATTTCATTGATTTCTCCCCATTACTCAAGCTTTTCTTATACTTCTGCAACTCATTGCTATGTATAACTCAACTATATAATAAATATATAGAAATATAGACATTCTAAAATCCTACTAAACTTAGAGTAGTAATTGTAACTCTTAAAATTAGATTCCCTAGAATTCTCTTCCATCAGTCACCTGTGAATACATTCTAATTGATCTTTTCAATGTGTGTTCCATGGTTGTATTATAAGCCTTATTAATTTCATTATTTCTCTTATTATACTAGCTAAGACATCCAATAAAATGTTGACTAAAAGTAGCTAGGGTAGACACCTTTCAAAAGGGAGTATTTAGTCCTTTGCCACTAAGTATGGTAGCTTCAGGTTTTCAAAAAAAAAAAAAGCATAGTTAAGCGCTCGCCTTATATTTAAGGCAACTTTTATAGCATGGTTCGTACATCAGTTCACATTGAGAGCCAAAAAAAGCATAAATAAGTAAGATCCATATTTACTTGGGGTACATCAGTGGCTTTCCTGACTAACTGTGGGTTCTCTATGTGCCCTGTGTTCCCTGTCCATTTTATTTTTTCATTTTTTCATGCTATCTTTTACTTAGGTACATTTCAACATCTCATTTTTATCTCTTACTAACAAGGACTTAACTCATTTAGAAGAGTGATCTGTGATTGTCACTATGTGATTTAATTTGACATGGTCACCTTCAAATAACATCAGAGCACCTAACACATAACCTTTCACATTTCTATGTCCACTACTTGTCTCTGTTTTTACTGCTGTGTGTGTGATGAACTTCGTAACCCATTCTTTGTTTTAGGCAGTTATCTATAAAGAAAATCAAAAACAAAAGAATGATGTCCTCTGAAGGCTCACCAAACTCCTTACCCTAGGCTGATCCAGGTCCCACACTAATTCTTGCCTTCTTCTTGGAGAATGTGTCTAACATTTTATATAGAATGGTTCTGCCCACAACAAAGACAGATGGAGTGTGTGCAGAGAAATGCACAGTTCAACTCCATTTTTGAAATTATTTTCTCAGGATTGAATGTTTTCTTTCTTCTTTCAGCACTTTATAAAAATTCCTTCTATTGCTCCTGACTTTCATAATTTCGTGTTTAAAATCTACAGTATTTCTGTCTCACTCCTTGGTGTGTAGTGACTCTTCAGTCTCCAATTGCTTCGAGATGTTTTGTTTTCATTGGTTTTCAATAATTTGATTATAATATGCCATTGTGTGTGTGAGAGAGAGACAGACAGACAGAGATCCAGCCTGGGTTTTGTAAAGATTCTTATATCAAACTAAACAAACTTTCAAATATTATTAGCTCAAACGTTTCTGTCTCCACTCCCTCTCCTTCTGGTATGTCAGTCAAATGTGTTAGCCCAGATGACATCATCTTCAGTACACACATCTATGTGTACTTCATCTTAGACGTTTATCTCATTAATATTCGAATGCACTGCCATTTGGGGGATTTTCATGTAGTATCAAATTGACTGTTATGGACCAGCAAAATGTCCTAGTGGGTAAAGGAGCTTGCTGTCAACCCTGACAACCTGGTTTGATCCCTGGGACCCACAGGGTAGAAGGAGAGAACAGACTCCAGTAAGTTGTGCTCTGACCTCCGTACATGTTTCATGGTACACACACACACTCATACACAATAAATAAATGTATTAAAACACTTAAAGCAAGCTAGGTGGTGGTGGTGATGCATGCCTTTAGTCCCAGCACTTGGGAGGCAGAGGCAAGTGGATCGCTGCGAGTTTGAGGCCAGCCTGGTCTGCAGAGTGAGTTCCAGGACAGTTAGGGCTACACGGAGAAACCCTGTCTCAAAAAACACAATAAAATAAAATAAAAACCTTAAAGCAGCTGCTAATTCTTCTCAGTGCATTCATGTCAGAGCTTGTTTTCCATCTCCAGAGCACCGTTTGGTTCTTATTTTCACACCCTCCTTATCTTTCCTCTCTATTACAGCCTCACCAACCCCCAAATCACCCTCCATAAAGTCCCATCTTCCTCCATCTTCATTTTTTAACATTTTTCTGAATTTCTTTCCCCCCCTTATATTGAGTGAACTTTATGTTCATTATTATCCCCCTCCTTTTTTTTACAGACGTGCTAATTCCTGCTGTTCTTTTAATATTAGTTCTTAATTAAGCTATCAAATTCCAATATGTTCCTCACCTCCTAGATAATTCAATAACCTTCAAACATGTTGGCTCTTCTACTTTTCTGCTACATTTTAATTATTTTTCATATATCTCAACTCACTATATATTTTAAATTCCATGGAATGCTATTATTATTCTACCAAATCAAGATTCATTTTGATTAAACTGTGTAGTTTCCTTCTGCATTCCTTTTTCCATTAGCAGCATTCACTTAGGATTCCGTTCCTCTGCCTGATGACTATCTGTGGTGCTAGGTACTTATTGCAACTCTCCTCAGGTAATATTTGGTGGGAAGTGCTCTCATTCGTGGTCCTTTTTTGTTTGTTTGTTTGTTTGGTTTGGTTTGGTTTGGTTTCTCGAGACAGGGTTTCTCTGTGTACCCTTGGTGCCTGTCCTGGATCTCACTCTGTAGACCAGGCTGGCCTCGAACTCACAGAGATCCGCTTGGCTCTGCCTCCCAAGTGCTGGGATTAAAGGCGTACGCCACCACCGCCCAGCTCATGGTCCTTTTTGACAGATAGTTTTTACAGTATAGAATTTGGTTGTTTTCTCTGGGTGTTTTAAGGACAATGCTCCACCCTTCCCTGGCCTGTTTCTCCTCTTGCTGCTGCTTCGGAATGATTCCCATTCCCAGGCTGTCTTGGAAGTGTCGCTCAGCTTCACTTCTGCACCTCACGTCTCTACTGTTGTCCCCGCACACCCCTCGGTGTGCTCTTCCTGGCGTTGTACAGTCTGTGGGTTTGTACAACCTTCCCTCCATGTCTGATACATTCAAGGCTTTCAGAACTTCGGACATTTTTTCCTTCCTTCCATTCTCCCCCTTTCTTTCTCTTCTAATTGGACTCCAATTACATAGATACTTATTTATATCTAAGCACATGATCTTAGGCTTTTCAAAATACCTATTTGATACTCTTCCAAATATTCCTATTTTCTAAATACCTCACTTTGTTCTGTACTTTCCACCCTCTATTTCTGCGCCACACTTCAGTGTAGCTATTTTCCTTCTGCTTAGCCTCCGCTTACTTCTGTTTCCTCAGTTGTACAATGGAGATAATAACAAGATCCATTGAGGAGTTGCCACAGGGATTATATATGTTAATGTGTGCAAATCATTTGGCCCAGTGCCTGTAGCATCACTATTTTTATTATCTTTGTCCCATACATAGAAGAATCTCAGGCTCAGATAGGTCAATTCCCACCAAGTCAAATAGAACTCTTCCTCCCAAGAGGACTCCAGAGCTGATCCTTGAGTATCATCAACTACAGCTAAATAGAGAAAGAAGAAGGACACATCTAGGGGAATGTATTAGTCAGAGTTTTCTAGAGTAACAGAACTTATAGAAAGAACACACACATACACACAGGAAATTTATTAGAATGACTTATAGGCTGTGGTCCAGCTAATCCAATAGTGGCTGCCTATGAACAGAAGATTCAAGAATCCAGTAGTTTTTCAGTCCATAAGACTGGATGTCTCAGCTGGTGTGCAGTAGACACTGGAATTCCAAAGAAGTAGGCTCTAATGCCAGTGAAGGAATAGACTTGTTGGCAAGGGTGAGAGCAAGCAGGCAAAGAGAGAAGCTTTCTTCTTCCCTGTCCTTTAAATAGGCTGCCAGCAGAAGGTGTGGCTCCAATTAGTGGTAGGTCTTTCCATATCAAAAGATCTAGATTAAAGGTGTGTGTCTTCCCACCCCAAAGATCCAGGTTAGAAGTGGATCTTCCCACTTCAAATGATTTAATTAAGCAAAAATACCTCACATTTTTTTTTTTGTATTTTAGTTAATTACAGATGTAGTCAACAGTTGACAACCAAGAACAGCCATCACAGGGATCTTGAGGAGACCGGCTTGATGGAGTGGACTGATGCTTCAGAGAAAGCTGAGAGAAGGCAATTATATGGGGCAGTACAAAAGTGCTGTCCTAGTTAGCATCAGCAGTCAACTTGACACAGCCCAGTGTCACCTGAAAAAGGATAAACTAGGTAATTTCTTTTACAAGGTTGTTCTGTGGGCATGTCTACAAGGGATTGTCTTGATTACTAATTGACGTAGGAAGGCCCCTAGGCTGGAGTGCTGGACTGAATAAAAAAAGCTGCCATAGCATGAGCCTTAGCTAGCTATTGAGGAGCATCCTACATGGCTCCTGCTCGAGTTGCTTGGCTGTGAGTGAATTTCCTGCTCAGCAGTAATGTTGTATGAACTAGCAAGCAGTGCTGCTTTTGGGTTCCTACCCTATCTTCCCTCGGTGATGGACTGCAACCTGAAAGATGAAATCAACCTTTTCCTCCCTGTCTTAGTTACTTTTCCATTGCTATGGAAATACTATAATCAAGGCACCTTTTGAAAGAGAGTGTTTAATAGAGGCTTATAGTTTCAGAGAGTGAGTCCATGACCACCACAGAGGAATAGTGATGGAGCAGTAGCCAGGAGCTTATATCTGACCCACATGTCAGAGGCAGAGATAGAAAGAGAGGGCTAACTGGGAATTGCAGCTGACTTTTGAAATCTCAAAGCTCACCCTCAGTGACCACACCTCCTAATCCTCCCTGAACAGTTCCACCAACTAGGATCCAAGCATTTGAATATATGAGTCTATGGGAGCCATTGTCATTCAAACAACCACTCTCCCTAAGTGACTTTTGGTAGTGGCATTTTATCACAGCAACAGAAAGGAAATAGTACACCTCAGGATATGAGGTCACCTGCTCTAACAAGACCCAGGGTGACAAAGTGATGTAAACCAGCTCATTGGATTTGCCACTCAATAGCATGGCATGTGTGAGCTTGAGCAGCCTTGTGTGTATGAGATATATTAAAGATTTTCATGAAGTGGAATAGTCTAGATTGGACTTGAATGCTTGTATGGGGACCACAGAGAACACTGAATTTTTAAAGAGCACCAGAGGCCGGATCCCAATGGGAACGTAGCACTTCCTGCTCACTTTATGAATACCCCCACAAAGCTCCTAGCAGAGAGGTCAGCTTCTAGTCTCACACTTCATAGTCTTCACTATGAGTGGTGAAGCACAGCAGGGGGTTGTAGACGAAATTCTAAACAGTCTTATTAAATAAGTAACACAGAGCCAAATACAGAGTTAAAAGCCCAAGAGATCCGAGCACTAGCGAAGAGCCAAGACCACCTTATCTTACCACTCACTCCTGTCCTTCCCCTGAGAGAGAGACCTTCTTCCTGTGTGTCTTGAGTTTTATTGCTTTTCCTGTTCTGCCTTCTCATTGGCTCTAAGCCCAGCCACATGACTTCCTTGTCACTGCCTGTCTATACAGACCTCCTGGTCTCTATGGTTGGTACTGGGATTAAAGACTCAAGGGTCACCACGCTTGGCTGTGTCCTTGACCACACAGAGACTCTGCCTGCCATGTGATCGGATTAAGGGCATGGGCTACCACCACCTGACTTCTATGCCTGGCTCACTAATGATCTCTGATCTCCAGGCAAACTTTATTTATTAACATACAAATAAAATCACATTTCAGCACAATTAAAATATCACCACAGGGGGTTTCCCCTAAGATGTAACTCAAAACACATTGCTCCCATGTTTATAGCACAAAAATAAGTAGGAACCCAGAATGATGCCCCACTTATCTGCCAGATGATGTCTAAGCCACCTCACTAAGTACTTAAAGATCCAAAATAGTCAAGGGCCCTCATGGTCAAGTGTGGTGATAGTTTGTGTATGCTCTAACAAAGTTTACCTGAAGATCTGAGGGCAGAGCCAGCCACGAATTAGCCATTGAGGCCAAGCAATGGTGGCACACACCTTTAATCCCAGCACTAGGGAGGTTGAGACAGGAAGTGATATGGCTGGGTGGAAAAGGAATATAAGGCAGGAAGAGAGAGGAACTCAGTCTCCTTCCAGCTGAGGATTTTTTAGAGGTAAGAACTAGTGGCTGGCTGTTCTGCTTCTCTGATCATTCAGCATTTACCCCGCTATCTGGCTCCAGGTTTTTATTGTTAAGGCCAATTGAATTTGTGCTGCAGTCAAGTCCCACATCCTTCTCCTTACTCATCTTCTACCAGTTCTTTATAACAAAACACAGGCCAATCTTAGTCGCATAGACACAGTGTACCCTGTCCCACCTTGCAACAGGTTTGCTTGCTGAGGTACTTTGTGACCCCTCTAGCTTCTAGAGTGCTCATGAGCTCCTCTCACAGATTCAAAAGTGGATCCCCCAAAGCCATCACCCTATCTTTCACCTAGTGTCAACTCTGATGACATCAGGTGATTGCCTGGCCTTGGGTATCTGGTTCAAATGGACAGGAACTCTATCTTACTAAGTCCCAACTCCATTCTGACATATGGTAGGCATTTCATGAATGTGGGTAGAAAAGGAGAAACAGGGATAGGAAAATGCCATTCAGTGGGCAGGGCTAGTGTGAATGCCTAGTGGAGATGAGGGTAGGGTATGTGCCAGGATGTCACGTGTGCAATTCAAAGAGTGTCAGGAACAACAGAGCAGCACGTTAGCCTGACTTCTGTCATGCCCCAAGCTCATCAGGTACTAATCGCATCTATTGAACAGAAGACTAGTCTCTGAGAGATAATTGTCTCCACTCCACACCGACTCTGTTCCCCCCATTACCTATGTGGGAATCCTCAGCCCGCACAGCCTTGGAGTTACTGCTTTCCAAAGCTTGACATGAAGCCAAGTGCTGAACAGACACCCATTGGCAGCTTCGGAGACCAAGTTCTGCATGAAGGCATGGCACTAAATAAGCATGCCCGGAGAGAAATTATATAATACAGAGAAATTAGTCCAAGAAACAAGCTACGTGCTACACTGTCTCAGATCCCAAACGCAGCACAACTTGGAAACAAGACGTTCATCCATTGCAAGCATTAAAACTGGGCTAAAGGTTGCACTGGTTCGGCAGGAACTTAAGCTGTCACTTTACACAAACAGCTCCTAGTAAAAACGATTTTTATCTCCCATCTCATTCTGTCTTCACTTGTTCAAGGGCCTAGCCTGATCTTTAAATAACAAAAAATCTTAAATGCTGAAATGATTTAGACACTAGTGAGACAGGACTGATAACATAATCCGAGTCCCAGGGAGCCAACAGCCCCACCCTCCCAGAGCACCCGGAGCAGGAGGGGAAGACCAGCCTGCAATTACTTTGAAGTCAATTACCGACAAGGGTGTCCACTGGGCTGGAGGCCTGCTTTGGGCAGGATTTTTCAAATGTCAAAGCTAACAAATGAAGAGCTAAAGGACAAGGGGGGGGGTGCTCTGGAAAGAAAGCACCCATCGTTTTGTTTTAAAATTGAGGAGTCTGGAGGTGGACAGATGCATCATAAACGCACAGATGAGGGGGACTTCTTGGATACAGACACCAGTGAAATCCCAGGCTGCCTCCTGCTCTCTGCAGCATGTCTGACCTGGAACTCACAGGGACTCTGCTGGACCAGCCCTCTATCAACAACACCTCTGACAAGGAGACAAGCAACAGCCATGGCCAAAATGTGGCATCCTGTGGCTTGCCACCCAGCCGTCCCAGAAGTGGGACAGAACTTCCTAAAAGGATCCTGCCTTCATCCTATGAAGGATGTGTTCTCCATGGAACAGATTCCTCACCTGCTCTTCAGCTTGCGTGTGGTTTCAGTAGACATTTTGTATTGTTTTAACATGTTTTTGAATGTGTCTAAGACAGAAAACTTACATAACCTTTTGGACCACTTCCCTTAGGAAAGGAGAAACCGTAAATGTCAACTCGCAGCTAATGAGGAGCAGGCACTTCTCGAAGAGGCTTTACTTCACAGGTTGGACTTCAGCTGGCCACAGTCGTGAGGCAGGCCAGCTGGTCAGCCACAGTGGGAGGTGCTTGTCTCCAGGATATGTGTGAGCTTGCCCAGCATCAACTTTCAACCACTTTTGACTTCAGTAAGAACTGTGAATTCGTGGGCAACTTTGGTCCTCTGGAGAATCAAAGTTAAAGCAGTATTATCCATGAATTAGCTACTCTGCTTTTCATGAGCAAATATTCAATGAAAGCAACCTTAGGAAAGACGGGTTTATTCCAACTCCCAGTTTCAGAGGACTCGGACTGGGACCACTCGGCTCTGTTTCAAGGCCAGTCTTACAGAACACTTGGGCAATGGGAGGCCTGACAAAGATTCTCAGCCTCACTCCCTGGTAGACATGAAGCAGAGGGAAGCACATGGGAGGAGGCCAAGGCAAGATACAGCCCCCAAGGGCATGTCATGTCACCTGGGACTACTTCCTCCAGCCAGTTCCTCCTTCCTACCTTTCCTCAGTCTCCAGGAACAGCCCGTGTCGTGAACCCATCAAGGGTTAACCCATCTATTAGGTCAGAACCTTCAAGAGATGATCTCTGAAACATCCTCATGGAAACACCCAGAACTATGCTTCACTAATCTCTGGGCACCTATAGATACGATCAACTTCACAATTAAGATTAACCATTGCCTCCCTCACACCAAACCAAGAGCTCATCACTTACATCTCGAACTATGTCAAAACTCAGCCTTATTTTTGCAACTTCTTGTGAGACTTAACTCCAAAGTCAAAATGCACATTTTAAAAGACTACTTACAGTGATGTTACTTCTCCAAATAAAGACATCAAGTGTCATAGGACATAAGGATCTATCCTCCCCCAGGGACCACACAGTGTCTGTCAGTCAAGGGAAGCTCAGTCATGCTGCACAAAAACCATCTCCAATCCAGGTGGCTTGTGCTAACACTTATTCCCCTCCTCACCCCCCTCCCCTGCTTGCTCTGTACATGGCCACCACGAATGAGCTGGGACCTCAGCTCTGGGTTGGTGCTATTCTTTTTCCAGAGGACCAAGAAAAGCATGCCATGGGAAGGTCGTATGCAGAGGGAGGCCATGATTGTGGTTACACCTGGGAAGAACTGTCACCACCTTCGTTCACATGTCATTGACAATTCTCCCATGAGCTAAGAGAGCCAGACATACCTGGTAGCTGCTAACAAGTGCCACCACATTAGACAGTGTCCTGGAGAGGGGTGGGATGTTGACTGTTGTCCGCCACAGCCCATCCGCCAGCCCTCCGCTACATCCTCGCTTTAAACTTCTCTGTTTCAGTGTTACTCATTTCTGCCTCTCTTAAAAAACTAAACGATGTAGACACAGCCTGCCTATCTCTTAATCTATGCCTGGTTTTAACTAACGTTGCCAGGTAGCACACGGAGCTCTCAGCCAAATTGCAATGTTGGCTAAGCAGCACAAAACGCTGGCTATGAGTATGTCCCAAACAGTGCCCGGGCCTCTGTGTACTAGAAACTAGCCCTGCTAATCAGATAGTCTATCTGAATGGGGCATCCCTGGGCGGGGAGGCTATGGCTTTTTGTTTGTTTGGAGTTTTATTTCTGCTTTTACTAAATGTGACAAATGTGTTCAATCTTACTCAGAGAAAAGGGGACATTATCCCACCCAGCAATGCGCAGAGGACAAATATTAAAAGTTAAAACAGTCAAAGAGCATATTAAGGCCTAAGGAGCGTGTGATCTGAGGTGCAGCAGAGCGAACAGAACTGGCAGCCCACCCAAAGAGGTAGGCCTGGGGGTGCATTTCCAGATCCAACAACACTGACTCTGCTGAGCCAGACTCAGGATGTCTCCAAAAGACTTCTTTCTTTTAATTTAATTTAATTATGTGTCTCTGTGTGTGTCTATGTATGTGTGTGTATATCTGTGTGTTTGTCTATGTATGTGTGTCTGTGTCTGTGTCTGTGTATGTGTGTGTGTCTGTGTGCATGTGTGTGTCTATGTGTGTACATGTGTGTGTATGTGTGTGTGTCCGTATATGTCTATGTGTGTATATCTGTGTGTTTGTCTATGTATGTGTGTCTCTGTGTGTCTGTGTTTGTGTGTGTGTCTGTGTGCATGTGTGTGTCTATGTGTGTGTATCCATGTATGTCTATGTGTGTGTATCTGTGTGTATATGTGTATGTGTCTGTGTGTGTCTTTGTGTGTGTCTATCTCTGTGTGTATCTGTGTGTTTCTGTGTGTGGGCACACACAGAAGCCCACACTTGATGGAGTGGGCACTCTAATACCAAAGTGTGTGTAGGAGGTGAGAGGCCAACTCTGTGGAGCTGGCTTTCTCCTTGACCCTTTCTTTACATGAGTCCCACAAATCAAGCTCGGGTTGCAGGCTTATGCAGCTAGGGCTTCCCCTGCTGAGCCATCCAGCCAGTCCCCAAACTGCAGCTCTGACAGATACATGTGTCATTAGCCTGGTTTGGTTTGACTCGGTATTTCCAAACAACCAGAATGTAAAGGACCACAGTGCAGAATGGGAAGGAGGTAGGGAGTGCAGGTGTGGGAAGAGGAGATGGCAGTATGGAATTCCATTTTCTAAACACTTCTTTTTATCTTTATTTACGTGTGTGTGTGTGTGTGTGTGTGTGTGTGTGTGTGTGTGTGTGTGAATCTGTGTATGTGTGTATCTGTGTGTGTGTCTCTCTGTGTATGTCTGCATGTGTGTGTGTGTGTGTGTGTGTGCATCTGTGTATGTGTGTATCTCTGTGTGTGTCTCTCTGTGTGTGTCTGCATGTGTGTGTGTGTCTGTGTCTGTGTTTGTGCCTGTGTGAATGATGTACAGGTGCCTGCTGAGTCCAGATAAGGTATCAGGTCCACCAGAGCTAGAGTTGCTGTAGTGATATACTGTGTACCCTAATAAAATTTTCCTGAAGATCAGAGGACAGAACAAACCACTAGATTAGACGTAGAGGCCAGGCAGTGGTGGCACACACACACCTTTAATCCTAGCACTCAGGAGGCAGAGATCTGTCTGGATCTCTGTGAGCTCAAAGCCACCTTGGACTATATGAGACTGACTCAGTCTAGGAGAGAAAGAGAGCCAGGCAGTGGTGGCACACACCTTTAATCCCAGCACTTGGGATCTCACGCCTTTGCTTCGAAAGCACACCCGCCTTTAATCCCAGCACTAAGAAGGAAGTGATATGGCTGGACAGAGAAAGGTACATACGACATGAGGAGACAGGAACTAAAGCTTTTTGGCTGAGAACCCTTTTTTGGCTGAAGCCTTTTCAGGCTGAGTCCTGGAGGTAAGACGTGGCAGTGGCTTGTTCCTTTGTCTCTCTGATCTTTCAGCATTTACCCCAATATCCGGCTCCGGGATTTTTATTACAAGACCTTTAGAAATTCATGTTCCAAGTTGCAGGCAGCTAAGAGTCACTCAGCATGGGTTCTGGGAACTGAACTGGAGTCCTCCGTAAGGGCACCAGCCCTCTTAACTGCTGAGCCATCTCTCCAGCCTCTAGTACCCCACTTTGATTGGCCCTCTCTGCAGTCTTTCTGTAGGTTCCCCAGAGCCCCCAGAAAGCCCTTCCAAGAGCTAATGGGCGGGGGAGAGAGCCTGCTGCTTCCCTCATCCACAGCAGCCCTTCCAGAGACCCCTCCAGATCAGTCACTTCTGGTCCCAGCTTACCGTGAGCAGACAAGGCTGCTGGCCTGCGCAGGTCTGAACAAGTCTCTTCCTCCCTGGACAGGCGAGTGCATGTTGGCTGCAACCTCCCATCAGGCAGGACCAGGGCTCAGGTCCTGCTCAGCTCTCAGTACTTGCTCAGTTGCCACCCATACATGGGATCCCTGGCTTCTGTCCCAAGATTCTGGGGGGAAACTGAGGCACAGGAAGCCACCTTCAGATGGAGGCATTCACCTGTGGCAGAACTTTCTACTGCTGTGTTGTCCACAGCCACCAACGAGATGAAGAATTGGGACAGAGACATAGAGAAAGAGAGAGAAACAGGGAGACACAGAGAGACAGAGACAGAGACAGAGCAGTTGCTGAGTGTCATTCATACCATTGCAGGGGGAAGAAGTGTCTGAATGGAGTTCATGAAGCATTTTTTACACACATTTTCACTTTTTTCTCTGTCTTGATATTTTGTCACTTGATTGTGTGTGTGTGTGTGTGTGTGTGTGTGTGTGTGTGTGTGTGCACGCGCGCACATGCATGTTAGGGGGTGGCATTACAGGGCGAGCCTAATTTCCCAAGGAGGGTGGCAGCTGAGGCTGACACTTACTCGTCAGTTAATTCAATTGTGCCTAATTATCTTGTTGCTTTGCAATCCAGCCCTGTCTTCCAACCAGCACCAGCCCCAGGAACATTCCTCATAATTGCAGAACAGCCAGTGAGAGAAGATGAGTAACGCTCTCCTCACTCTGGATTTGTGCCATGTCCCTAGATGTCTCTCAAGTATGGGGGAAAATCCCTGAAGTCCAGACCACTCCAAGTTCTGTTAAAATTCTTTGGAAATTCTTCCTATCAACTTAGTCATAAATAACCAAGTGACACCCAGTCCAGTTAGGACAGAATGCCTTATCACCGTGATGACAGGGAAGAGAGGAAATGAGCCATCTTCAAATGGTTTGCAAGACACTCAGATGACTACTAGCCTTGGTGGCTGCTCTAGATGTGATAGGGTTGGATGTTGCTCTCTGGTCTGGTTTTGTTTGTGGGTTCGTTTTTTGGGTTTTTTTCTTTTTTTTTTTTAGGTGGGTGTGTTTGTTTGTTTGTAGCAAATTCTCTGTTGTGCTTATATTGTTTTCTGTACTTAGAAAAAATTTTCCAACTTCAAAAACTTCAAAATTTATACTCTAAAGTTTTCAGGCAAATTCAGGGCCCCTTTGGTCTGCCCTCATCAGAATTTCTTTTGGGAAAAGGTAGTTTGCAGTCATAGCCGAGAAAATTGTCTTCAATGTTCAAATTGCCTCTAGTAAAATGGCATCTTTTTTTTCCAGCAAATATGTGTCTCTATGAAATGCTTTCTAGCAGTGAGCTGAGTACAAGCCAGGTGAACTCTACATTTAAACATGTGCCCAACAGTGCCCCTGCCCAACCCCTGCTGAATTCTTGGAGTTCTGGTTTCTTTGGTGTCTTCTAGATCCTGGAAAGAGACTGGCTTCCATGGACTTAGAGATCAGTAGAAACTGCTTAAGACCAGGTAACAGACCCAGAGAAGGCTTGTTTTTTTTTTTTAAAAAAAAAAAAAAAACAGAAGTGAATAACCAGAGCAATAAGGAGCAAAGGAAGAGAAAGTTCTAGATCAAGTTCTCGAAGTGTCAAATAAAGGAAAGGAGAAGGCCCCTAACTCAGGAGTCTCAACATGGGATGGGGTAGAACAAGGGGCTGACACAGTGTTTTGACCAGTATCCATGCTCACTACTCTGATTTCACTAACTACTTCTCATCGATCCAGAACTTTCTGTCACTAAATGGACAGGTGGCTGAAAACAGCAAAAGGTGTGGAAAGTGCTGCCAGCCACCTTTGCAAACTTGCCCTGATTTGCACTAGCACAGGCTTTGGATTCTGACCCTGCCACTTACCTGCAGAGTGACACTGAGTAATAACAAAGCTCCATGCCTCAGTTTCCCTCTTCAGACCGTGTCTCTAATAATAATCTTAGTTTTCCTTTTGCTTGCTTATGAAAAGACAAGTGAGTGGAGACCAGCAAAGCCCTGAGAACTGTAGCTGATGAGAAAGATGCCACCTCATTCAAACCTCCGGGCAGCTCTAGGGGAATCCCCAATGGAAATGGGTTCCCTGTGATCTCAGATCTTGAATTGATCTAGAATTGCATGACAGGAAAAGCCACAAGGTCAGAACTTTTCCAGGAAGTCACCAATACCCCGGGGAGTATACTAGAGCTGGGACACTGTCTCACATTTCCAACAACATTGCCATAAAAGATGGTCATCAGTCCCCTGTCACAGGAAGGGAAAGTGGGCCACAACTGTGCAGGGTTTGGGCTGCACAGCTGGAAAATAACTGACAAGCAAACCTGTAAACCCTGCACCCATGACAGCATAGGGAAAGACCACAAATGGAATTGCCACATAGCAGTGGACCTCCCCTGACCTGGCTAGAGCTCAGAGCCCAGCTGGGGGCGGGGGGGAGCAATAATCCACCTTCTAGACGCATGGAACAACAGTCACCAGATCGAAGAGTCCATGCACTCCCATTGGCTTCATAGGACACAGCACCCACGCCTGGGTCCACTCTCCCTGCTCAGTCTTCATGGATGACAAGCAGAGTCCCCAAGGGAACCGAGACTGGAATGGTGAAGGGCCACCATCTGGAAGAGGCAGGAGCCAGGCGGCACTTGACCTCCTGACAAGAAGCGCAGGCTGAGTCCTTGAGCCAGTCCCACTGAGAACTCACCCCAGGGACTTCCGACAGTAGGTTTAGGGTCACGGCCAGACAGGGGTGCGAATACGCACAGTGCCACAGTGCGAGGCAAGGCGGAGGAAGAGGAGAGCGAAGCAAAGAAGGCTGTCAGCCCAGCTCTTTTTCCAACATCTTGTATTTAAACTATCAAATGTTTTAGCCAATCTGCAGAAAATAAATTCTTTGCACAGGGGAAGAAATTTGGCTCTGTCTCTCAGCAGAAGGCCCTGCTCGCGGTTCCCCATGGCTCCCAAGCGAAGGCAGGGCAGCTCTCTGCAGCTTGCCCACACCGCCGTGGATCTGGGATTTACATAATCACAGGCAAATAAAACGATAAAGGCATACTCTTTCATAACAGGCATATTGTTACTATTATTATTCTTAAGGCAAATTAGCTTCTGATTATAGGGATTAGTCAGACCCGATCCTGTTGACTGAGATAGGACTGAGTCTTGCTTCCTTTCTTCTCTTTTAACAAGGAGGAGAGCTGTTGTTTCGATGTCAGGAAATTACATAAAATGGTACTTGCTCAGAGAGAGAGAGCGCGCCTCTGAAAGTCGTCTGATTATCAAATATTTTACCTCCAAGTTTGTTAACTTTTTGGTGCATTTTATTTAACCTCTTCCTCTTAGAAGTATCTCCAATGTTTAAGTATCTATTTTCCAGATACTTCTGTGTGTCTGCAGGGGGTTTCCGTCATTGAAGTAGTTCACAGCTCCTTTTAACTAAAGAGATGCTTGTGCGCTCTCTCTCTCTCTCTCTCTCTCTCTCTCTCTCTCTCTCTCTGTGCGTGTGTGTGTGTGTGTGTGTGTGTGTGTGTGTGTGTGTGTGTGTGTGCATGTGTGCATGTTCATTTTGTTTGTTGGTTTGAGGCAAGATCTCATCAAGTATTCCATCTGGCCTTGACTCATGGTGAGTCTCATGCCTCAGTCTCCTAGTGCTAGGATTGTGGAGATGAGCCATTATACTGGTTTCTGCCATTTTTCTTGAAGAGACAACAAGGAAGGAACCGTCTGCCTGCCCTTCCAATGGACAAAGACCCTGCAAATCAAAGGAGCCTAGGCAAGACATCACTCCTCTGGTATGTGGGAACCTGGGGAGAGTCAGGTCGGGCACACCAGTCCCCAGAGTCCCAAGCAGAGAGATACACATTGAAAAAGGTACCATGTGATTATCCATGAACTAATTCTGCTTTCCTCACTTTAGACGTTTCTTCCAAGAGACATTTCATAATGTCTGGAGATGTTTTGAGCCATCTGACTAGGTCAGATGGTAGAGAAGGGCCTCACTTGCCACTGGAATCTAATGGATCAAGGCCATGGGGGTTTGTCAGCATCCCACACTGCAAAGGACAGTCCTCACCCTCCAAGAATTCTCTGCCTCCATGTCAACAAGGCTATAGTTGAGAACCCTGGCCCAGCTGATTGAAGGTCTTGTGAATGTCATTAATAGATAGCAACAGGAGGTTAAGAAGCATGCACAGATGGTAGATAAATACATGGATAGATAAATTAATGGATAAATATAACGGATGCTAGACAGATGATAGATAGATAGATGACTAATATAGATGTTAGATAGACAATAACAAGGCAATGGGAAAATATGATAGGTAGGTACATAGATAATGATTGATAGGTGTTGGTTAGCTAGCTGACAAATAGGTAAAATTGATAAGTAATGATAAATAGGCACGTGTGACAGATAGGTGACAGGTGACAGAGAGTTAGTAGATAAATAGGCATAGGCAGATCTCTGGACCTGGAACAACTTGGGTGTTTCTGGAGACTTTGTTCAGACCTGATTCCTTTTGTTCTCAGTGATACTCCATTTTCATAATGTCAATTTGAGTTGAATTAAACCAGAATAAGGCAAAATTTATATAACTAAGTATCCCAAATACATGTAAATACTGCATTTAGGGAGACTTTCTTAACAGAAAATTTCCCAAACAGAAAATCATCTCCTTCAGTGTATGTATGTGTATAAACAAACACACTTTTAGTGATGCAGGCAAAACAGGAGAAATGGGGTTTGGTGGTTCTATGTGTACTTTGTGTGTGTGTGTGTGTGTGTGAGAGAGAGAGAGAGAGAGAGAGAGAGAGAGAGAGAGAGAGAGAGAGCAAGCTTGCACACATGCACGTACACAAGCAGACACGCACATGTCACGGCCTACGTACGGAGATCAGAGGACATCTTTGTGGAGCTGGTTCTGCCCTTCCACTCTGGGTTCTGGGGACTGATCTCAGGTTGCCACAGGCAGGTTGATCACAGGCACTTTAACATGCTTTGCCATCTCACCAGCCCCAAATACGGGAAATTTGAGAGGATGAGTTAGTGTCTCATTCTAGATCCTCTCCTAGATGTCACTGACCTGAGAAGAGGAACTCATTAAACGTCAATATAAACTCAGAGGCTGCTGCAGAGGGTGGTCTCATGCCTGTCACAGGGTGCTTTATAGATACTTTCTTTCCTTCTTTTAGTGTGTTGGAATAAAAGAAAAAAGAAAACGCAATTCTGTACTCCACTCCTCAAAGAATTAAACATGCCAGCACCTCTCACAGCAAGGGTATTGGCAACCTTTCCTGTAAGAGACAGACAGTAAATATTTCTGCCTTTGCAGGTCACGTGGCCTCTGTGGCAACCACTCAACCCTGCTGTGCCATCAGAGGCAGCCATAGATGATATGGAGATGAGTGTGCCTGGCTGTGTCCCAATAAAACTTTATTTACAAAGCCAGGGCATGGGAGGGGCTTGGCCCTGTGACTGCAGTCTGCTACATTCAGCTTACAACACAGAGTTCCTGAAAATGATGAGTGTGGGCAGAGGGAAGAGGGGAAAGTTCAGAGCGTGTGTCCTGGAACATAGCAGCAGCAGTTGTGCAAAGTGGCCTGTGTAGAGCTCACTGCCAGCCCCAGGAAGGCCAAGAGGCAGGCAGAAGTGAGCTCTAAAGGTCAGATGCCAGCCAAGGGCAGAGGCGTTGCAAGCACACCAGCCAGGAATCAGGAAGGCGAGGCTTATTTTCATTTCCCACAAATTTCCCTTTCACTTAAAGCACAGTTTCCTTCTCATTAGCATATATTAATTATACCCAATGAGTTTTGTAATGATGCGTTTGTATGTGCATATGACCACACCCACCCCCATCCCCAGTGTCCTCTTGCTCCCTCCTTTCTCCTGCTGAGGTCCTTCTTCCCAGGTGGCCCCCTTCCACTATTTCATGTCTGTTTCTCAGTGTGTGTGACCCAGTAAGTTTAATTAGGGCTTCTCACAGGAGTAGAAGGTTATTGGGGAATGGGATGTTGACAGAAGCATGGCTGCCTTACCTTACCAATGGCCATACCACTCAAGAAAGCATCCCTCCCTCTTCTAGCAACCATAAATCACTTATTGAGCCTCAGGAGAGGGTAGGATCTCATGAGTTTCCATTCAGAAACAGCAGCCTTCACTCACACAAGCACGTGCAAAAGGAACCAGACAGCTGGGCCGGCAAGGGCTGTGATGTCCACCTTGTGTACTCCCTTGACAGCGGCCATGGGCAATGGCAGAGAAGGTTCTTCAGGTCGGGAGCCCGGAGGAGGCACTTTGGGAGCCTGCTAAAAATGGAAAGGAAGACCCCCACACACTCCTAAGCCCTGTACTTGGAACAGCCCAAATAACAGGTAATACAGCCGGAGCCTGGAACCCTGGAAACCAGGCTCCAACTAGAGATCAAGTTAGACTTTGCAGGCAGTTGCAAAAACTGTGTGCCTAGCTCCCTCCCTGGAGGCAATGACCGCGCTCCAACTATACTCAGTTATGAAGCCTTCTCTTTCTCTTTTACCATGTTAACACATACACAACACAAAATTTGGCATCTTAAACATTTTTAAGTGAATTCACAGCTCAGTGGCACTCAGATTCACAGCTCAGTGGTACTCAGATTATCAGGCACCTGTCGCCCTCATCCATCCAAGCTCATCTTCTAAAAGTGTAAACTCTGTCCCCACTTAACAGGAACACCCTGTGCCCCTCCTCGCCATGGGAGTCATCAGCCACTCTGCTTTCTGTCTCAGGGAGCTTCACACGGGTGGGCTCCTACTGCACCTGCTCTGGTGATTGTCACACTCCAAACTGGTCCTTCAGCACTCCCCATTGCACCAAGGGTCAAGATTGCCTTCATGTAAAAGCTGAATGCTGATCTAAATGTCTAGACAAGGCTTGGCCCACGCATCCCTCCATAGGGTGCCTCTACTCACTAACAGGTGGCCGCGGGCCCTTGGCATTTTTCCTTTCTTCTTGAAGTTCATGGCTTACCTACTCCTCCCAGGCTCCCATCCCATCTCCACACCACCCCACATCTCTTGCCAGGCTCCAATCTGCCTGTCTCCTAAACCTGCCAGGGATCCCAATCTCAGAAAAAGGAAGTCCACTACCTACAGTAAGACCCCAACCTTTCCCTGCCTCCCAGTTTCCCTCTCTGCTTCCAGGTTCTCCCATGCTTGCCTTGTAGACTGATCCTAATTTTCCCACTTTACTGCCTCTGCCTTGAGGAGGACATCACTCTTCCCCTGGAGAACTCATCCTTCTAAAAACAATCCAAGCTGCTCCTCTCTGCAGTCTCTGCCAAGCCCCCTTCCTCCAGGCAGCACACCTTGCCTTCTGGAGCCTCAGGAAGGGTCCTCACATGCTGACCCCATGAAAATACAAAAGCAAGCCTGTAAGCTATTACAGAGGCGCCCAGAGAAGCCATGGGGAAGTAAGACTGTAGAATTGGGAAGACAAGAAAATGTGCCATCGGGACTATTCTTGAGATGAAACTTGGAATTCAGCAGCTGGGAGGCTGTGATAGTAGTATCTATGGCCAGGAAAGACCTGAAGGCCAACCATGCAAACAGCAGCTGACCTCTGGGACCATAGCAACCCCTTGGCAAGATACTAGCAGCGGCCAAGGTGATTGTAAAGGCTCCAACGCTACCAGCACTGCACTGGGTTTGTGGACTATCAATAGCACCTGCTTGGCCCCTAAGACTCCGAGCTCCTGGAGCCCTCGGAGGCAGAGATGTCCAAAACATGTTGCCAGTCAATCCACATGTGGTCCTGGGGGAGGCAGTGTTTAGTTTTTTGGAGAAAGGGAGCCTGAAAGGAACATCACTTAGAGCAGAAGACCTTAGCAGGGGCAGGTAGGACACGGTGGCCACTATTCAGCCTCACCCCTTTATCACCGCCCCTTACCTGTCCCATCTGTCCAGTCCTCATTCCATCTCACCTTCCCACCCTCTCTGCTGGCTCTGGAGGCAGTCACACCTTACCTAGCAACTGTTGCTACCAAGAACCAACCTTCCTGAAATGTCTACATCGAAGCAGACACTGGCAGAAAGGAAAAGCAGGCTGATTTCAAGCTCGGGCTGAAGGGGACCTGAGTTCCTTTATGGGTTGTAGTACATTAAATGACCCACCAGACGATGCCATAAATGTCCAGCAGGTCACTGCCGGGAGCAGCTTGTCAAGAGAAAAAAGAATCCATGCTCTGCAGCCCATGATGGTCTCTGTTCGTAAAACCCCTGCTGTTCCCTGTTCCCATTCAGCTGGGTCAACATGGGCCTGTAAATTCCTCCCCAAAGGGAAATCTTAACAGCAACAGCAGCCCCAGAAATGACAAACAACTCAAGTATGGAAAGGCAGCCGCCAAGTATTCAACAGTGTTCTCACACTCACCAGAAAAAAATCAGATAAGAAAAATAAACCTAGTTGTGTGCATAGTTCCTTAAGTATGTATCACTTTTATGCTTCCAGTCTTTGGTGTAATGAATGCATCCATTTGTCAGGGGTCAGGGAACAGCAGTCCTACGGTGCTGGCTTGCTGCCGAACCTCACCGATCTCAGCTCTCACCCTTCCCCAGAACACAAGGTTGGGAACAGAAAACCCTGAAATCAGTGTTCATCCCGTGACCTGGGTCAACTCCTTAGCCTGGGTCTTGCTTCTCCCTCCATGTTTAGCTGGACAGACGCTCACTGCAAAATTCTTTGTCTGCCTCAGGGAGAGCGCAAGATCCTTGGGGTGGTTTGTATGTGTGTGTGTATATATGTGTTTGGGTGTACACATGTGTAACTGCACAGGGAGACCAAAGATGAGTCTTGGATTTCCTTCCTCAGAATACTGTCCACCTTGTTTTGTGAGACCGGATCTCTCATTGACTTAGAATTCGCTGATTTGGCTAGGCTGACTGGCCAGGGAGTCCCAGAGACCCTCCTGTCTCTGCCTCCCCAGCACTGGGATTAAAAGCCTGGGCCACTGCGCCCAGCTTTTTACCTGGGTTCTGGTGGTGGGACTCACATCATCATGTTTTTATGACAGGCACTTACCAACTGAGCTACCTCCCCAGCCCCTTGTAACTTTCATCCCACAAAGTGACCATAGAACTCGGTGCTACAGGGGGGACCTCTGTCCCTGTGCTGGGGCAGGTCATCTCACTGTTAAACTACACTGGGATGGGGAAGATGCAGATCGCTAAGAAGGTCCGGAGAAAGGCCGGCCGATGATAACGTACAGGATTTAGGGCCACACTGCTCAGGAATGGGCAATAGTCAGGGCATCAGAGCCTTTGCCAAACTCTCAAGGCTATTCTTGATGTGACCACAGAATCCACAGCCACAAACAAAAATGAAGCAAGAAAAGAAGACAACAAGGAACCAGTTTGCCCCTGTTCCCATTCTGGAAGACATTTCCCCATCACCAGAGACAAGAAGTCAAACCCCTCAATGCCTCAGATAATAGCAGCATCAAGCATCCAGTCAGGGCCAGGACCCATCTTCACAGATACTCGTCCTCTAATGGTGTAAACCAAAATGCTCACTGAGTGTCTGTTTGGCCACTCTGCATTCAAGGTGGAGAGGTCCAGATGATGGAAGCCAAGAGAAAGGAGGTCAAAATTCAACCTGAGATCACCATCATGAGCAAAAGGAGACGGTACCTCCCCCAAGCATCTCTGTTCGGTTTCCCACAATCTGTGGCTTCTAGGAGACAGGTGTGTAATGCACAGATGGATGCTGACCTACTGTGGCTGGTACCTAAACTTTAATCTCCCCACAAACTATCATGATCTTCCTATACTGAGGGCCAACGCCACACGTGCCTTCTTCTCCCACATCTCAATCTGGCTGGTGGAGACACAGGACTTCTAGTTTCCAGGAAACATTTCTATAGGTACCTGGGCTCAAATCTCCTAGGTGTTAAGGACGGGTGCCCTTGAGAGCCCAGAGAGCCTCTGGTGTGTGTCAGTTTCTTTCCTGTCTTGTTATGACCCCTGCTTCTGGTTCACGGATTGCCGGTTGTTTCCCTTACGGCTTGGGATGGAAACTCTGTTTTCTTTGTAATGCTGTTTACATTCGAATGCACTTAACTTGTGTCTGTGCCCTGCTCCTTCTCAAAGGGACTGCAGCTCCCTGTAGACACGCTATTATTGTTATAGAGTTGAAGGGACTTGGGGAGGTCTGGAGACTCTGCTGCCGAAGGGCACAGGGGGTTGTGAGATTTTATTTTAGTACTTGCATGTGTAAGTGTGCGTGTGTAAGTGTGCATGCGTGTGTGTGTGTGTGTGTGTGTGTGTGTGTGTGTGTAAGCATGGGCATACCACAATGTACCTTTAGGGATCAAAGGATGACTTTGGGAGTCAGTTTTCACCTTGTGTCTTCTTGAGGCAGGTTGATCTCTCGATTACGTCTGCAGCTGCAGTGTCTACTCCAGGCTAGCTGGCCCCTGAGCTCCCAGGCAATTCTCCTGTCTTCACCTCCCATCTCACTGTGGGAGATCAGGGATTCCAGAAGCATGCCACATGTCCAGCCTTTTGGTTTTTATGTGGTTTCTAGGGATTGAACTCAGGCCACCAGGCTTGTGGGGCTAGGTACATGTGTGTGCTGAGCCATCTCCCCAGCCTGGTGGGGTTTAGTTTGCAGAGCCTGTCTCTTCTTTGCTCTGCTGCTGCACCCTTGTCCAGCTCTTTGTCCCAGAGTGTTTTCAGAATCTACAGGAGATGGTTAGAGTCAAGAAGGCCAGGCATTTGAGGCACTGTATATTTTGTAGTGATGACAGTGAAGGTCATGGTTTTGAAGCATGTGCCAGAACCTTCTGGGTGGTTCATGTGTTAACTGCCTTGGTTCTTCGTGTGTTTGCTACCACACCTACTTCACAGTTAGGAACTTAGGGTACAAAGATGTCAAATGATTTGCTAGAGTTAGAAGCAATGAGGAGAATCTGGTCTGAAACCCAGGTCTCAGCCGAAGTGCCCGCTGATCCCACAGCATCAAAGAGCCAGTGATGGATGAGGCAGAGCTTCTGCAGTGAATGTCCACCAAAGTCTGCACACCATGGTTCCTTTAACCTTGAGGCATGCATCTGTGTTCAGAAGTGCAGCACTTCACAAGCCATGTGCACGCTGCTTTTGCAAACCCTCTGACTTGACTGAAGACATCTCGGTGTCACTAAAGCCAGAGTTAGCACATCCAAGCCCATCAAAAGGATGGAGTCCGGTCCAAAAGGATGGAGTGCCATTTTTTACCTGTGACAGAAGTTGGCATCTTACTGCTCATAGCTAGTCCCAAGAAGTGGACCAGAGAGAAGACCTGGGCCTCAAGATCAGCCACAGGGCTCTCTGCCAAGATGAACTGGAGAAAACCAGCACAATCCCTACCCTGTTCTTCTTACTCCCATCCAAGTAGACAAAAGAGCAAACTGGGCAATCCTTGCCTAAAGCTCCCAGCAGGCAAAGGCCCAGAGGTGGAACAGGAGACATAAACGCCAAGCCCCCCCCACCCCAACTCCTAATCCAGCCTCGCCAGCTTTCCCTGTGTTTAGCCGCCGTTTGTTTTCAGGATTGGAGGGTCTGACCCAGTCACTGTGTTTGTCCGACACAAGTGAACTGTAACTCAGGAGGTGTCCCTCAACATGGTCCGTGACAAAGGGCCAGATGCCCATGAACACTGGCATCTCCCACTTGGTCCTTCTGCTCTCAAAGCAGGTACTGTGGTCCTGAGTCTGTCTAGAGCCAGAGCAGAGGGAGATGGCCTTTCCAGCTGTGACCAGGGATCACTTGGGATACACTGATGTTCAAGAGGCTGCCTCAGGACACATCCGAGGACTTCAAGAAGACTGTTTTTGCAGATGCCAGGATTTTGGTATTCATCAATTCCACTGCTCAGAGGGCGGCCTCATTGATTAGAGAGAGCCAAATTCAAACAAACTTCAAGTCCACATTTATTTTCCGACCACTTCGCATTTGATGGGCTCAAGGTTGTGCTGCTGTCCTTTGTCAGACAGAAGATGTCTCAGTTCTCCAGCTCATCAGCTTGGTCACTAAATGAACAGCCATGCACACTTCTTTTGTAGGGTTTACTTTATTACGTATTGCGCTGGTTAATCCCTTCTCTATGGAGTGAACAGGTGTTTGTTCCATGACTTAGGGGACCACAGAAAAAGACCTCACCAGCACCATGTCATGCTTAAATGGGTAAGCAATTTAGAACTCCACAATAAATTGTAGCTTATTAGGGATTTGTGACACTCTTAATAATGCACATTAACTGGAAAGCAGGCTTGCGAGCCATGGCAACGCATCTCCCGCCTCCCCTGCTGTCACTGCCAAAGTCCTCATTGGGACCCAGTTCATAAACACACGAGCCAGCCCTCATCTTTCTGCAGCCTTGCACGCCTAGCAGAAGACTTTGCAATAACATCATCTGATGAACCTTGGGAAATTTGATTCTGGGGCACTTACGGAGAAATAGGTTGTCAAGTTGCCTTTCATTCTTGCCTAAGGACCGGTGTAGCACACTTACTTCAGTCATAACCTTTTTAAGGACGGTAAAATTGAGACAGAAAGGCCAGGGGTTCCCTCTAAGTGCAAACAGAGGTTGGCTGTTTAAGAGACTGCCTAAATGTTGTTACTGAGACTTTGTAGACTCAAAGAGCTCTGTAAAAAAGAAGAGTCCTGGCTAACACACCAATTACTGTATTGACCCTGTGGCTCTCTAAAGCGTGTGTGTCTACATCACATGTCCAGGGCAGAATAAGCCACATTCAAAGACTGCTTCAGATGGCCTGATGCTGGGATTAGGGGTAGTGGCTTGATGAAAATGTTGAGGAGTGGGGAGATGAGTCAGCAGGTAAGAGTGGTGTGATGTGTGTGTGTGTATGTGCATATGTGTGCATGTGTGTGTGTAATGTATGTGTGTGAGATATGTGTGTGTGTGGTATGTGTGTGATGTGTGAGGTGTGTGTGTATGTGTGTGATGTGTGAGGTGTGTGTGTATGTGTGTAGTGTGTGTGTGATGTGTGAGATGTGTGCATGTGTGATGTGTGTGTGCCTGTGTATGTGAGATGTGTGCGTGGTGTATGTGTTTGATGTGTATGTATGCATGTGCATCTGTGTTTGTGTGTGCCATGTGTACATGTACACCCAAGTGCATACAGGATTATAGGGTGTCCTTCTCTATCATTCTCCACCTTATTTTTGAGACAGAATCACCCACCGAACTTGGAGTTCACTGCTTTAGTTAGCTGGCTGGCCAGTGAGTTCCTGGGACCCACCTGTCTCTACCCCCTAACACTGGGGTTACAAGCCAATGTGGCCATGCCTGGCCTCTACATGGTCCTGGGGATTCAAACTTAGGTCCCCTTGCTTGCCTAGAATGTGCCTTACCCACTGACTCATCTCCCTACTCCTCAACAGTGGCCAGTTTCGTTCTGTTTTCAATGAAATCCTGCATGGCCCTTTTCAAGCTGACAACTACTAGCTTATCAAAAGTCAAGACACTAAAACTGGAGATCAAGGAGGGGTAGGGATACCTGGGTGGCTGGCCTTCTCAACACAAGGAAGGAATGGTGTCCTCTGTGCTTAGTCGATATTTCCAAGCTATGAGGAAAATAAGAAGTATGTGTTGACAGGTGGCCATGCAGCTCAACACATAAATCTCCCTTAAGGATCAGATTGTTGGGAGTTCAGTGACCTTCGAACTGCTGTCAAGTTTCCATTATAGAAAACAAACATTTGACTAAAACAATGGTTCC
>CABHPP010149426.1:0-49963 GCA_902168425.1 Peromyscus attwateri
CCAATGGGAAACGTATATATTCACAGCATATAGAAAGACATACCACAGAAAGCCTTGATTTTCCAGCATGGCCCAAGGAATCTCATAAAAGGAAAAGAGAATGCAGAAGTTAGGTTAAAATTTGACTGTTTTTCATATATTTCTAGGTGTCCATTCGGTCAGTAGCCAGTTGTAACTACAAAGTTGATTTTTAATGAAGATACATTGTTGGTAGAGAACACTAAAGTAATCTTACACAAAATGGAAGAGTTCTGCAGTAATGCTCCTTTAGATAATTCCCAGAAGCTCCTTCCATGTAACTTCTTGGTCTTCCTGAACAACTTCTGATCATAAGACTCAAGTTGGATCATATTTTGCCTGGAGCCCAGACATACTGCAGAGTCTGTTTTAACTCATGCCCCAAGACACCCTGAATGTTTTATGGATAAGCTGATATGTGAGCCAGACGATCATACCTATGTGTAGTAAAGTCGGTTTCAGTAATTTTAAAACGTCCAACAAGTTTTATGTCTCTTAAAAGGGGGAGGGGTGAGATTTGTTTTAACTTAAGGCCCACACAGCGTGGGGGAGTTTTACAACTCTTGGTAGGAGCTGCAAAACTAGGGTGAGGACAAGATATAACCTAGGGCCTGGGATGCTTTAGACCTGAAACTTCATAGGAGCAGTCAGTGAAGGGATTCATAATTGGTCAAAATACTTATATATAAGAGACTGAGTACTCAACTCTAAATGGAACATCTTTACCAATACTAATCCTACCCTCCCCAGCTCAAGGCTTAGGGGTCATTTCAGAAGAGTTAGAAATAATACAAGAGCAGAAGGATGGGAAAAGGTGATATGCTCTCTTCTGGAAATGAATTGGCTGTTGGCTACCGGCACAAAATCTGCACAAGATAAAACCAGCCAAATTTCCAGCATAGATGGGAAGTATTAGCCAGGACCCACCCCTTACCTAGGAACTCCAGGCATGTGATTGCTGCCAGAGGAGGGATAGTCATTGTTCTTTGTAGTATGGCTACTGGTAGGTTTCTCACGTTCTAATGAGTGGCTCCACTTCCATGTCCCAAAACCAGTACTTATTGAAATTAGTAAGTTATTTACACAAATCAGCAAAAAGAAAAGGCATGGAGTTGTACTTGGTAAGGAGGTGCATCAGAAGTGATGTGGAGGTTTTGGATGGGATAATTGGGTGGAAATGAGTATATTTCATTGTATAAGTGTATGCATTTTCAAAGAATAAAAAAATTATTATAATAATATTAGGTACATGTTTCAGTAATTTCTCTTTTAACTTTACATAAAATATTCTGTTTTATTCTTTTTTTATATACTTCCTCAGTCTGTTTGGTTGTCTCAGGCTTTTGAACTTTCAAAGAGTTTATCTCTCTACATTAAACCTATTATATCTTAATCAGGCTGGTTTCCTCTTATATATTCAACATAAGGCCACAAGTGTCAAGATCAGTGTGATGTTTTATGAGACAAGAATAGACTTAAGTTCTAAGTTTATATAATGAAGGAAAATATTGTAGATTAATTTCTAACCTCACTTTTTTCATATTTTTTCCCCTGGTGGAATTGGGAAGGGGAAGAATTTTATAAAATTGTGATGGGAAGCATGGAGTACATTGAATGTTTGTTAAAACAGCAATTTGGGACTTCACATCTAGAATTTCTGATTGTGTGTGTGTGTGTGTGTGTGTGAAGTAGCACTCAAAAATTCATATTTCTAATATTCTTTGTAGTGAAAACTATGCCGTTAGTCATAAGCCACACTTTGAGAAATACTTCAAGTGACAGGAATGATATTTTCTCTAGTAAAAAAAAATAGTGCATATAAAATTAGATGTTAAATGCAGTAATGCCTAAGTTTTTTTTTTAATGATCCAAAGTCAATTCCTTAAGGTTCTTTTGATTTTCTATCAGACATAGATGTGATTTGAAAAAAAAAATATATATATATCTATTTAACTTCAAATATATGTTAATACACACACACACACACACACACACACACACACACACACACATATCCCTTACTCTACATCTTTGTAGTGTATGATGGTCACTTGCTTCTGCATTTCTCTAAGGATGAACTATTGCTTTAAGTTTACTGTCTTGGCAGTAAATAAAGTTTCAGAAGTATTTTCTTGTTTTACCCTACAGGAAGAACTCACACACAACCTGCATCATAAGGAAATGGTCAAGATTCCAACTACACTCTGATATGTACAAATATTCACTAGTAGTGGACCAGACTGGTAATCAGCTGCAGTTCAGAGACTGTAACTGAAAGGGCTTCTGAAGTTTCCCTTTTACCAGTTCATGGCCATCCTGGTAAATGGTGAAAGGTATTATTATGAAAGATTTGTGAATAACTGTTAATCAATAGATATGTTGCAAATTTTCTCAAAGGAAACGCTTAACCCTTTTGGGTGCAAGAGCTGTGGGATTGTGGATTCTTCCCCTGAATAAGAAGCTATCAGTTCCCAATTTGATAGTGTGAATGAGATTTGTAAGTTAGGGCTACAACTTAGGTGCTTTTATACATTAAACTCTATTCCAGTAGACTGAATACCTATTTCATTCTTAGGGAGTAGAGACCGGTAAGCTACTGACACGGGCTAATGTGGGTCAAAGTATTGATGGCTAGTTCTCCAAATGACTTACTAATGTGATTTTAAGCACCTTGTGTCTTATATTGGGGCCCTTTCATCTGACCTCTACTATTCTGACACATCATTATTCCTCCTGAATCATGGAGACCATTCTATTGTACTACCAATCATGTTTGGTTTGTAAAACAAATAAATACCTCTGAGAAATTCAGAGATACCTTAGTAAGGGAAGTGTCTTGCAGGCCCCTTCCTGGAAAATAGAAAGAAGTTGAAAAGAAACAAATAGTAAATCTACTTTAATATTCTCATCTTCTAAATCTTTTTGATTCTTTTTTTTTTAATCCATGGTCATTTCCAGGCTTGACTGTACTATAGAGTCACCTAGGGACCTTCAAAACCCAGTGCCCAGAAGTCTTTCAGAATGATAGACTAATATTCTCCCCATGAGTGGGCTTTATATAGGGATGTTTTCCAAAGTCTCCTTGGGGATTCTGATGTCAACCAGGGTTGAGTCACACTACTCCATCATGTTAACTTCAGGATACCCTTGAGCTGGGGCTCCTATTGTCTTTGCTTTTGCATATGAATTCCATTCCTCAGGTTCTTAAATACATGCATCACCTTTCAGATCTCAGGTGAAACACTTGGATTTGGAAGTTCAAAATTCTTATCCTTTCCTCTGTATGGCCAAGTGTTTAAGGTCATATTCTTTCCCTATGAGTACCTTTATTTTGGCATTGAGATAGCTGGCCGGCTTTTCAGATAGTTGGACTTCACAGCTGTGCAATTACCTTCAGCCCTTGGACTTGATTTTTCTCATTCATATCTGCTCCATGGCTACTGGAGATAAAGCACCCTTTTAAAGCTTCCATAGACGCTTCCTGATTTTTCATTCATGTTCGGAAGCAGACCTTTATTTTGTCTCCTCCTGCTACAGTCTTTATAATAGCCATTGTTGCCATAGTGACTAAGTGCCACAGCCACTTGATCTCCCAACGCCTTCATTGCATCTGCACTTTATCTTACGCCACCACCAGTGATTATTATACCAATCACGATGTCACAACATGCCAGAGATTATCAGTGTCCCATTTCCCAAAGCAAAAAGGCTCTCTGTGAGTGCCTCCAATATGGGAGCTGCCCAACCTCAGAACCTATTTTAAGGATGTTTCCTGGGACCACTTTTGTCAATTACCAAATCACTTAAGATCCTGACAGGAAACAGAAGGTACACTCAGAAGGCCCAATTAAGTAGCATTTTATAATGAAACTATTTAAAGAGGTGTGAATGGGGATAAGGAAACCCTAAAAGAGGTGGTAAGTCACCATGCTGCTAGAAAATGCTAAGGGCATTTATTTTCGCTCAGCATGAACTTTATTCTACTTTCTTTCTTCTGCTGCACCCCAGGGGATAGAACCCACCAGAACTAACCTGACTAGAAGTAAGAATGGGAATTTGTTCTTACTACATTTACGGGATTGTTGTTGGTTGTTTTTTACTCTTTTGGCTCTTTGCTTTTTGGAGTCCTACCTCCCAGCTTTCAAATAAATCATACAGTCTTATTATTACTTATAAATATCTGGCCTTACCTTGGCTTATTTCTATTCAGCTTTTCTTAAATTATCCTGTCTGTCTTTTGCCTCTGGGCTTTTATCTTTCTCTATTTCTGTATATCTTTTTTATTTTTTACTCCTTGCCTTGCTGTATAGCCAGGTGGCTGGCCTCTGGATTCCTTATCCTGCTCCTGATTCCTTCCCAGATTTCTCCTCCTATTTATTCTCTCTGCCTGCCAGCCGCACCTATCCTTTCTCCTGCCTGGCTATTAGTTGTTCAGCTCTTTATTAGACCAGTCAGGAGTTTTAGACAGGCAAAGTAACACAGTTTCATGGAGTTAAACAAATGCAACATATCTTTGCATCATTAAACAAATGTTCCACAGCATAAACAAGTGTAACACATCTTAAGTTAGTATTTCACATTTCCCCTTTTGTCTAAATAAAAATAAAAGTTTTTAACTTAAACATAGTAAGACTATACATAATAAAAACAATTATCAAGTAAGGATTACATTCACAACATCCAATCCATTTGTGTTTGGCAAATTTAAAGAAAATACTCCAATATCTCTCCGATCTAAAATATCTATCCTATCCTATCCTATCCTTTCTAAAGTTTTATACCTAGTTGATTTTTTATCCTAACCAAGGAAAACTGCAACTATACTTACCTTGTCTTCAACTCCAACTGCAACTATAACTTCCTAGTCTTCAACTCCATCAAAGACCCCAGAAGGATCTAATATTACCTGAGTTAACAGGAAATGCATTGCAAGCAACTTCCAATCCTATACAAATGACAGAGACATCTGACTGTCTGGACAGTTACCCAAATTTCCTCTGCAGTATGGGGGAATGTATCTTTAGCTTACAGGCCTAGAGCATCTGGCAGAGTTTTCAGTGAAGCAGGAAATTTGAAGGACTGTCCTTCATTGGCAAAGATCATCAGTTGCTTTCCTCTGTGTCCTACAGAATATCTGGCAGACTCTTCTGAACCAGGAACCATGAAGGACTGTCCTACCTTGTTTTGAAAAAGTTCAGCAGTCACTTTCCTATGGATCCTGCATGTCCAGTTTATATAGCATACTGTGAGACAGTCCAGGCAATGCAGTTTCCTGTCCAAATGGATAGCCTTGCCACATTGAAAGCAAACTCCATATGGAGTTTTTTTGATGCTTATCATCCTTTTATGAAGTAGACTCATGCTTCCAGGAGCAGATGTGTCTCATTGTTATGAAAATCCCTACATTAATAAAACATTTTAAATTCCATATTCTATAGGTCTTTGAAGTGTTTGAAAATCATCTCTCTGTCTAAAATACACCTTTTTAATCTTGAAAAATATACCTAATGTGACTACAAGTTTAATTATTATAAATTAACTACTAACCTCATTTCTTAATTATACATTGCATTTTAAAATGAGTTGCATAAGTACAATACCCCAAGCAAGAGTAGAAACATATATATTTACAAAAGTAACTTTAAATTTGTATCAATATACAAAAAGCCATGCCAATGCAAAATATCTGAGATTAATAGTGGTTTCTTCATCCTATATTCCTATATTCCCCCTAAATGATAACAAACATCCATAACCCACCAAATAACCAAAGACCAACCAACCTATCTCTTTGAAATGTGGGTGTTGTGTTCTCCAGACTGTTTCCTGTTGTCTGTGGGCAAAGACATCTTTAAGGATCCCTGGGAAAGTTTGAGATATTGACCAAATCCTGGGAAGACTATAACTATAACCTTTGGTGATACGTATCACTTGTCAAATGTCAGGAAGTCTCCCTTGGTTAAACTTCATCTATATTAACGTGGAATGAATCCACAGCCTCTTCTTTCTTGTGGAAAAAAGCAAAACCTCTTCTCCAAAACATTTTTGACTTTCATTTGACAAACACATTTTTTTTTACTTCTTTTTTTAAATAGCCCTAAAGTATTTAGGTTGGTTCCATTTTGCAGCTGTTCACAATACCATGTCCTAGCAACTGTCTTTTGTTCATCAGCATTCAAAACATTCAAAATCAATTCAGCAATATACAGGATCCAGACTTCCTGTGTTTACCCATCTCTATGTGGCTTTTTCTTTTTGCTTCTCTCTTTAAAGACCTTATTATTTTTCAACTATTTCTTTCTATGACTGTCCATACCCTTTTTCTTTTTTTCTTAAGCCTACACACATTGTAAAATGTACTGTAAGCTTTAGAGTTTTTTTTTTCCATTTGGAACTCTTTTACTGCATATCTTTTAGCTTTTTTTTGACCATGTGAGCAAACTTTAAACTGCTAAGGTACAACTTGGTCCTCTACATGGCTCTGCTGCCTGGCTCTACCCTACTCTAGGGTCATGAAAGCCAAGCCTAAAGCTTGAGGTCTGGTCAGAGGTGCGTTTGACCAGGGACTGCATTCAGCACCCAGCTATGGAATGCTGGCACCCTGCACTGTGGCAGGCATTTTTGACTTAGTTTTTTGCTTCTATTTAATGTGAAAAAGACTGTTAAGTGTTCAGCTGTAAGACAGAACTTCTTAAAGGAGCCATATTCATTTTTTGCTTGTTTGTTTTTATTGTTGTTCTTCTTGTTTTTCAGCTTTCTCAGGCACTAGCTAGTTGAATATTTGAGTCTCACATTGGTTTTCCAAAATGTTGTTGGTTGTTTTTCACTCCTTTGTTGTTTACTCTTTGGGGGCCCACCACCCAGCTCTCAAATAAATTACACAGTCTTATTATTACCTACAAATGCCCAGCCTTAGCTTGGCATATTTCTATCCCGCTTTTCTTAAGTTATCCTGTCTATCTTTTGCCTCTGGGCTTTTATTTTTCTCTATTTCTGCATACCTTTCTTTATTTTTTACTCTGTCACTTCCTGTGTAGCTGGGTGGCTGGACCTTGGAGTCTTACTCCTTATCCTGCTCCTAGCTGCCTTCCCAGATGTCTCCTCCTGTTTATTCTCTCTGTCTGCCAGCCCCACCTATCCCTTCTCCTGCCTGGCTATTAGCTGTTCATCTCTTTATTAGATCAATCAGATGTGTTAGACAGGCAAAGTAACACAGCTTCACAGAATTAAACAAATGCAACATAAAAGAATGCAACACATCTTTGCATCATTAAACAAATATTCTAAAGCATAAACAAATGTAACACATCTTAAATTAGTATTTCACAACACAGAAAAGTCTCATTTAGGTATACAGAGAAGGGAAGAAAGATCCGGGGCAAACATATATGAAGATAGAAACAGGATATCCTAATAAATGAATCTTGTGAGCTTCAGCATGCAGACAACCAACTATTTGATAAACTAAGTTGGAGGGCCTTAAGATTTCTTAGAGCCAATATTTTGGGAAACTCACCAGTTATCACCTGCTTAAATCAAACCCACTTGATGTGAAAAAACATCAATTAACAAAGCTAAGCTGGGAGTTGTGATGATATCTTGATTTAACAAAATAAAGCTTGGCTGAATATCAGAGTGCAGAACTAAGCCACTAGTTAGCTATAGAGTCCAGGCAGTGGTGGCACATGCTTTTGATCCTAGCGCTTGGGATCTCATGCCTTTAATCCCAGCACCACGGAGGTGGAGACAAGAAGTGATATGACTGGGTGGAGAGAGGAATATAAGGCAGGTGGAGACAGGAGCTTGGGCTTCTTTCAGATGAGAATTTCATAAAGGTAAGAACTACTGGTTTGCTGCTCTGCATCTCTGATCTTTCAGCATTTACCCTGATATCTGGCTCTGGGTTTTTATTAAGACCAATTAGAACTCGTGCAACATCTGGTACCCAATATGGAGTGTAGTAGGCATAGTGGCATGTGCCTTTAATCTCAGCATGTGGGAGGCAGAAGCAGATAGACCTCTGAGTTCTTATCCAACTTGGTCTACAGCACAGACTCCAAGATAGTCAGGGCTATGCAGGGAAACCCTGTCTCTAAAAACCAGAGATAGAAAGAGAGAGAGAGAAGATAAAAGTAATCCCATCACATCTTCCCTTCCAATTCACCTCCAAGTCTTTAAAAGATTGTTTTAAATTTATTTTTGAGAATTTCATGTATGAGTACTATATTTACTTTTTTGTCTCCCTTCCTCTCCTTTCTCCAACTCCTCCTGCAGCCCCTGCTTCTTCTCAAATTCATTATCTCATTAATTGTTATTGGTATAAATACACACACACACACACACACAGAGAGAGAGAGAGAGAGAGAGAGAGAGAGAGAGAGAGGGGTGATTTACAAATGCAATCTATCAAGTTCATTTAATGTTGCTCATATATATATGTGTTTATAACTAAGTGTTTGGGAATAGGAAAATTATTTGAATCTGGTCCCTGGGAAAGACTGGTTTTCCTTGTCTTAGCTGTCATTAACTACTCAGATTTCCCCCAGTTGTGTTGCTTTGTCAACTATTGTTGTTATAGCTCAGGTCTTGGTTAGGCAACCATATTGCTGGGATTTTCTAGGTGTCATATGTGGAAGACAGGATCTTGCTACAGATGTCTGGTTATTCTGTCTTTTGCAGTCTTTCCATCCCTTTTCTGAAATGTTTCCTGAGACTTAGGGTGTAGGTTTGTGTTGTATATATGTTAACCCAGACTGAGTCCCTCATGATCTGTTGTTTTCTGCATTTTTGAGGAGTTGTAGCTCTCTGTAATGGTCTCCATCTGCTGCAAAAAGAAGCTTCTTAGATGAAGAGTGAGAAACCACACCTATCTGTGAGTATTTGAGGGTAAATATTTAGTAGGAAATTATAAATTATACTGGTTTAGGGAATAATCACTGGTCGTTTCTCCTTCAGTGTCAGCAGCCTCACCTACCACAGGTGGTGGGCTAGATTTATAGTACTAGGCATGAATTCCTCCTATTGAGTGAGCCCTATGTCCAATCTTGACAGCTTTTAATCACTTCTCAGGATATCTTACATTCTGGTCATGGTTGTGGTTCACAGGCAGGACAGCAGATTGCATAGCTCCTTCTTGAGCTAGTCCTCAGGAAGGAGGATTCCATGTCAGTTCTAGCTCCATTCCTCCAAATCTTCTGTCTTAAGTGTATGGACAACAATTACCAATATAGTGTTGGAGGGCTGTTAGATTCCTCTAACCAACAACTGGAAAGTAAGTTTCTCATGTCTGCCCCTGGGATTTTTATCATATGGGTGACTTTTATGAGAACATTATTACCCTATATGGTATAACTTCACTCAAAAACTATATATATATATATATATATATATATATATATATACATGCAGTTGTATATGCATAATTTTCTGTCAACATAACTATAACCCTCATGGCTTTTCCAGACATATTTATTATTACTTATTCTACTTCTCTTCTCCTCCATCTGTATTTCCCTTTCTTCCCTTTCCCCAGATAAGTCACCTCCATTTTTTCCACTCCCTCCTTCACAGCATGCTTTTTTGAACTCCTTGAATTCTACCCTGTACCCTATGATGTCTTTTTAGTTTTGTAGCATCTACTGGTACTAAAAATGATATATTCACACTTCCAGATTCAGAGTTAGGGTCAACAAATAAGAGTGAACTTGGTAACTTCCAGTCCTTGTTGCAATGAAAATTTCTAAATGTTTCAGACATTTCTTTACTTAGTCCCAACCACTTGTCACTACTGCAATAGGAAACCATCGAAACTTCTAGACTGCTTCTTTTTGTTATGGATATTCATTTTTAAAAATTTTTTATTTTATTTTATTTTACAATATAATTTAATTTTACATATCAGCCATGGATTCCCTTGTTCTCCCCGCTCCCGCCCCGCTTCCTTTCCCCCTAGCCCACCCCCCATTCCCATCTCCTCCAGGGCAAAGACTCCCCCTAGGATTGAGATCAACCTGGTGGACTCAGTTCAGGTAGGTCTAGTCCCCTCCTCCCAGGCTAAGCCAAGCATCTCTGCTAAGCCCCAGGTTTCAAACAGCCAATTCATGCACTGAGCACAGGACCCAGTCCCACTGCCTGGATGCCTCCTAAACAGATCAAACTAATCAACTGTCTTACCTATTCAGAGAGGTTTGCAGGCAAATGGATGGATCTAGAAAAAATCTTCCTGAGTGAGGTAACCCAGACTTAGAAAGACAAACATGGTATAATTTTTATTTTTTATGGATATTCACTTTTAACATTATTTTAAATTATCTAGGGATTGGAGAGAGCTCAGTGTTTAAAAGCACTTGTTACTCTTTCAGAGGACTAGAGTTTGTCAGCACCCTGTCAGGTGATGCACAGCTGCCTGTAAATTCCAGCTCCAGGGGCTTCTGGCCTCCCCAGGTCCCCTCATACAAGTATTCATACATGCACATGTAAATAAATGTATAAAATTTACAAAGTTATTTAGGCCTTTTATTTTGAAGTAAAACATAGATACAGAAAAGTGCGTAAATTCTAAGTGTACAGCTGAATGAATTACAAGGACATCACTAGGTCAAGAAAATAACATTGGTGATACACTGATAGTTCCAGTAATCTGACCATTTTCATCATCTGAGCTTGGCTAACAGACATAAAGAAAAAAAGTTCTATTTAGATATAAGTAATTTGTTTAAGAATACATCCATTTCCCCTCAAATACACTCTATCCTCTAGCCACAAGCACACATATAAGCTGACTCATCTCCCCAGTCCAGAGTACCTTTTATTCCTTCTGTTAAATAGAGACTGGTCTTTGATGACATGTTTTGTCTGTGCTCCTTGATTTCAGGTTTGAGGTTCTGATTGGCCATGAGTGATCTTAAAAAAAAGTCAAATTATTTCTCCTGCTTCTTTTTCTTTTGGCCTGTGGGTTTGCTGTGATGTTCTTCTATGACATTTACCCAAATAAATTATGGTTTAAAAGATGTTCATGGGCTACAGTTGAACCTCAGTTGGTAGATGCCTACCTAGCATATAGGAAAAAACAATTTCAGCCCAAAGTACTATATTAAACCAAATGTAGTGATGTAGGTCTGTAATCCCAGAATTCTACAGAGGATTAGGAAATCAAAGTCATTCTCAGTTATATAGAAAATTTGAGGCCAACCTGAACTACATAATACCCTGTTACACACACACACACACACACACACACACACACACACACGGACAAAAAAAATCACTTTTCATTCTTCGTTGGACAATTTATTTCAGCAACCATGTGCAAAATAAATTAGCTAAAAAGGAAACTTGGGGGTTTATTTCTATGACTCTGATAACTGAGTTTTTATGGACATGTCTAATCTGAAGTCAGAACTACAATGTTTTGATTACTGAAGCTTTAAAACCAAAGAGTGTTGGGCTGGGATCATGGCTCATTGGTTAAGAGAAGAGGGATTCTATGAGCAAGGGGCATAAAGACCATGATGGGGAAACTTACAACCAAACCAAGCCAGTGGGAACTCATGAACTTTGGGCCGACAGCTGTGGATCCTGCATGGGACTGAACTGGGCCCTCTGCATGGGTGAGACAGTTGTATAGCTTGGTCTGTTTGAGGTGCCTCTGACAGTAGGAATAGGATCTATCCCTGGTGCTTGAACTGGCTTTTTGGAGCCTATTGCCTATGGTGGGACACTTGAACAGCCTTGCTTCAGGAGGAGGGGCTTGGCCCTGCCTCTGCTGAATCTGCCAGGCTTTGCTGACTCCCCATGGGAGGTCATACCTTGGACTCAGGGTGGGAGGGAAGACTGGGGGAGAACAGGAGGAGGGATGAGGGGGGAATCTGTGGTTTGTATGAGGAATAAATAAAAAATTTCTTAATTAAAAAAAGAAAAACAAGAGTACTGATGCTCTTACAGAGAGATGTAAGATTTGAATTTCAACACCCACATAGCAGCTCACATCTGTCTGCAGCACAAATTCCAGGGCATCTAATGCTCTGTTCTGACCTCTTTCAGCAGCAGATGTACTTGTCATACAAATACAAGCATGGAGGCAAAACACTCGTACACATAAAGTAAATTAAGTAAATGTTAAAAAAAGAAGTTGACCCCCTTTCATTTTTATGTGAACTGTTAAAACTGTATGTTTTTCTATAAATAATGTGAATGAGATTATGATAATTAAATGTGCACATTAATTTTAAGAATATTGCCATTAGGACATATGATCAAACTCTACCTAAAATCTTTCTCTACTCATAGTTTAGTACGGTTCTCAGAACTCATAAAGTGTCTTTGTATAATGGACAGTGGTTAATGCAGAAACTTGAAACTGGTCAAAGTGCAGAGAACAAGTTTCTATGCAATGCTCAGACACAAATGGGACATCTGCATTATACCCACAACCCCAGGCACGGAAAGCTGTAGTTGTATATTGATGAATATATTTATACATGCACACACACACACACACACACACAAACATATATGTATGTGTATATATATATATATATATATATATATATATATATATATATATATATGAAGAAATAATTGTTGAGGACTGTGGGGGCAATCTAAGAGTTGGAGGGAAATGACTTATGTTGTAATTTCTAAAATTAAAAAAAAAACCCAAGAGCAATTAAAAGAAGAACATTATAAGTGGCAATCCATGAATGTGGACAGTTTTTCAGTTTGTTTAGGCTTTTACTTTCTTCCTGTGATGTTTTCCAGTTATTATTTTCTCAGTAAGTTTTTTCCATACAATGCATTTTGATAATACTCTTTCCTTTCCCTCAATTCTACCCAGGTCCTCCCTACCTTCCCATGTATCCAACTGCATTTTCTTTCTCTCTTTTGCAACAACAACAACAAAATCACCAGAAAAATAAAAAATCAAAACAAACAAACAAAATTCAATAAGACAAAAACTACCAAAACAAACAAAAAAAAGTACACACACAGAAAACCATAGAGTCCTTTTTGTGTTGTCCAACTACTTTTGGCATGAGGTCTGCCCCAGAGTGAGTTTGATATACCCAGTGACACTGCACTGGAGAAAATCTAAACTGACTTTCCCTTTCACAGCAGGAAGTAATCACACATAGTTTATTAACTAGGGATAGGACTTTGTGTCAACTTTCCTTTCTCTATGCTGGGATTCTGTTTGATTTGAATTTGTACAGGCCTTGTGCATGCTGTCACAGTCTCTGGGAATTTGTATGTACATCAGCCCCATTGTGTCTGGATGATTCTGTTTCCTTAATGTTGTCCACAACCTCTGTCTCTTAAATTTTTCTGGTTCCTCTTCCACAGAGATCTCTGAGTTTTGAAGGGAAGGTTTTGATAGACATATCATTTAGGGTTGAGTGCTCCAAGTCTCTCACTCTCTGCACACTGTCCAGTTGTGGATCTCTGTGTTAAATTCCATCTACTGCAAGGAAGAGATTCTTTCCTAAGGGTTAAGTAGTTCTTTGTTCTATAAAAATATGTCATTAGGAGTAATTTTGTTGCTATGTTTTTTAGCAAAATAATAATAGTGTGTTTTCCCCATGGCCCATAAGCTATCTAGTCTCAGGTTCTTGGTCACTTTAGCAGTGCCAGATATGGGTTCCATCTCATGGAGTGGGCCTTAAATTCAATCCAAGAGTGGTTGGTTACTCCAGTAAGATTTGTACCACTATTGTATAAGTCTTCTTTGCACACAGGTCAAAGTTGTAGATCACAGGGTTTGCATCAACTGGGTCATATTGATGATTACTTTTCTCTTCCACTTCTGGGAAGAGTACCTTCCAGCACCATGAATGCTAGTCAGTAGGGGTGAAGAAGCATTCATTTGGACACTAGCTCTATTTCTCTACTTTTGATGATGTAAGTAAATTGTGTCTTCTGCAAGAGGACCTTACCTGTATATTATGTAGAGTAAATAACCTGTGATATTTAGAAAGCATATAGGACCTCTTTGCCAAACACTAATCAAAGTATTTTCTAGTTTTCAGTCTAAGTTTTGAAATAATTCTGTTTATATTATTTATAAAAAATGTAAGAGAACTGATTCAAATAATTTTTTCATTGCTATGTTACATATAGGAAAACAACTGATTTTTGTATTTATTTCTTTTATGTACTCATTTATTGGTCATAATAGATTTTTTTGTGTAAGTTTCCTAAGAATTTCAAATGTGCAAATAGTTGTGATCTACAAGTAGAGATAATTTTACTTCTTTTCATTTTTTCCTTCCTTGATAACATTAAGATTTTATGGTTGTTCACATAAAAATAAAGATCAAATGACTAAATGTTTTTGTTGTTGAGGTTTAAGCATCAACATAAGGCATCATAAGATACATAAGCAACTAAGAGAAAAGTTGCTTGATATGTATTAAAGTATGTAAAGCAAAATACTGCCTGTTATTATTATACATTACTCTATTGTGTAAATATTTATTGGATGCTCATGATGGAGAACTGTCATATAGCACTGTGTCCTAAACCAAGCAGTGTTCAATGGTAATACTTTACTGTATTCATAGTGATCTTTACTCAGTATAACAACTTCTATAGCCTACCACATCATCCTTCAATAGCAGAACATTTTCACTGAGGTTTCTTCTCAGTCCATCCATATGTATTCCATATGTAAAAGTCATCTTTGTTGGGGAATATTATTTTAAGGTGTGCTACTTTTGTTTAGGTTACAATTGTTTAACTATGTGAAGCTGTGATACTCTGCCTGTCTAAAACACCTGATGGTCTAATAAAGAACTGAACGGCCAATAGCAAAGCAGGAGAAAGGATAGGTAGAGCTGGCAGGCAGAGAGAAGACATAGAAGGAGAAATCTGGAAGAAGAAGGAATAGCCAGAGAAGGAACAGAGAAGAACTTAAGGAGCAAGCCACCCAGCCACCCAGCTACACAGCCAGACATGGAGTAAGAAGGAAAGAAAAGTCGTACAGGAATAGAGAAAGAAAAAAGCCCTGGGACCCAAGATAGATGGGATAATTTAAGTTAAGGAAAACTGGCTAGAAACAAGCTAAGCTAAGGCTGGACATTTATAATTAAGAATAAGCCTCCGTATGATTTTTTTAGGAGCTGGGTGGTGGGCCCTCCAAAATACCAAAGACCAACCAACAACAACCTTGTATGGGCAGTGATGAGCAACAGCTATATCCTATCTGGAAGTCAGCATTTCATAGCTCCCCTCTCCAGCTGCTGGCTGTTTTACTGTTTTCAGGACTCTATTCTGTGAAGTTCTCTGATCCTTGGATGATGGGAGGTGAATATAGATGACCCATCTACAGCTGAGAACTCAAGCTCTTTATATTATACCTGGCATTTTGACCAGTTATGAGTTTCTGCATTAACCTCTACCCACAGCAAAAAAAGCAGCTTTTCTGATAAGAGTTGAGAGCAGCACATATCTATGGACATAAAAATCTAAATATAATTATTTAGAATGTAGTTTGACAGCATGGCCATTTAGCAAAACAACAGGTGCTTCCACTCAGGGCCTATGGTCTGTCTCCTTCATTGTGTGCTTTTGATCATGTTTACAATGCTAGCCATGAAATTCCTTCTGTGAAGGAGGCCTCGAATCCAAGCTTTTATTTTTCTATAGGTGAATTAAAAAATAATTCTAAATGATACTAATATCTTCTATGAATTTGTCAATGTTATTAAATGTGTAAGAGATTCTTTACTCCTAATTATTAGTATCCTTACATTTGAGGTGAATTTTTTAAGAAACAATATACATTGTAGTTTGGGATTGCTTTTATATTTGATTAGAAACACTCTGCCTGCCAATTGGAATGTTCAAACAACTTATATTTGATATGACTGAAAAGCTGGGCTACAAATTTGCTCTTGCCATTTGTTTTCTTTTGCCACATGTATTATGCTCCATTTATTGTTGTATTTATGTTAATTATATATTTTCTATGATTCCATTGTATCTGTTGCTTTATTGGTTATAAATTTTGGTGCTTTCTTTTGGTGATTGCTTGTGATTTATAGTATACACAATAGCTTATAGTTGTTAAATAACGTACTTTAATGGGCTGCTAACTTCCAAGTGAAGGTTTTGCTATCTCCCATGTAGGTGAAAACCCAACAGCAGTGGTATTCAGCAACTCAGCTGCTGCTGATCCTATCATCACACACATTACATCTGCATATGGTATAAAGCTCACTGGGCCCTGATGTTCACGATGCTTTAAACAGTCATTTATCTTTAAAAGCTCCTTAAATATTAAAACAATTCCTTCCCAAGTGCAACCACACTTGTCTAGCTCAGGTTCTAAATGCAGACCTGTGCTTCTACCTGAGGAACTGTCAGATTCAGTAAGGTGTGTTCTCCCAGCTGTGAGTGTGTTCAGCTCTGCGTGTCTGAGAAAGTCGTCTTCTTTTTCTTGACAGCTACTTCTGCTACATGTGACCTCCAGGCTATCTTATGTTTTCATCTCAGTGTTTTAGAAGTTCTGCTTCTTGAGTTGGCTTTTGTGCTTTCTAATGAGAGGACGCTTGTCACTTGTGTCTTTGTTCTTCTGGAAGCAACATGCCATTCTCCACAGGCTGCTGGTAAAGTTCTCATTATCATTGCTGTTTGGATGTAACTTGCAGATTATATCATGTTTCTTATGCTCAAGCTTCTCTGAGTTCCACAGAACAAAATGTTCAGAGTTTTCTTTAAATTTTTAGAATGAGAAATTGTTTGTCCTTTCTCTGCTTTATTTCTTTTAATGTCTTTACCTAAGTATATAATAGGCTTCTTTAATTTGTAATATATTTATTATTACTGTTACTTTATTTATGCATTTTATTTTGGACCCTTTCTATCACAGTAGTCTTAAATTAAATTCAATTATTTCTCTTCTTTAAAGGACTTACCTACAACATAATACAAATAGACGTGTATACATAAATTTAAAACATCATAGATTTCAGTCTTTAGATCATTCATGTTTCCCCTTAATGTGACCACTGTCTTCTGGCTTCTTGAACTTGAAGAGGAAACCTGTAATATTTTAATATTCTCATTCACTATTTTGTTACCTGTATGATTTGTTGGTTGATTTTGAGTAATCAATTGTTTTTCTAAATTATGGGTTACATTTTCCCATAACATAAATGTGTTGCTTCTTAACATATTTATTGATATTTTAATTAAATTCATCAACTTGAAGATGATTTTATTTTGGGTATCAACATTTTTGCACTTCTGTAATATTCTTATGCAGTTTCCCCTTTGTGATTCATTTAAATTTTCCAGAAACAGTCTAATATTTCCTGGCTGTTGCTTTTTAAGATGTAGTTCATGAACCTATGTTTCTGTTCTCTGTATTCAGTGTCTCAAGAATTATGAAGTTTTTTCTGTCTTTTCCTTATCTCAGCCTCTGGTACTATTCTGATTGATTCTTTGTGGCTCTTCATTCCCTGGCATCCTAAGCATGGCAATCAACACTTACTGAAGACAGGACGGTGATCCTCTATAGATCTTACATACTCTCTGCATGCAGCTATTTCCTCTTTATTTTGTGTTCTGAAGAGTATCTCTCAGAACCCACATCACTTAGCCTTGTCTCTACAACCCTGGTTCCTTCCTCATTGGTGGGTACCCAGTAAAGTCTCTACGATAAGCTAAGGGCAATGAGAGTGTTGCCTTAATTTTTGGCTTCTGTTAGGGATCATTACAAGATGGATCATGAGTCTAAACCCGATGATAGATTTGATTACACCTTGTTGTTTTGTTGTTAGGGTGGCAGTGTCAGTCTGGATTTTGTTATTGCATTTTCTAAAAGCAGAACAATGCTTCCTTGTTTTAATTACATTTTTGTCTTTCAACCAGTGCCTCTTTCAAAGAATTTAATGCAGTACATGGAAAAAAGTCACACAAGTCTCTGTACTATATTTTCTCCTTATTGTTTTTAGTTATTTTGAAAACCTTACATAATCCTGTGTCATAGTTAATTTTTGTCAACTCAACATAAACCTACATATGTATCTGGGAAGAAGGAACCTGGGTTGGGGAATTGCCTCCAAGAGTTTGACCTCTGGGCAAGTCTGTGGGGCATTTCCCTGACTGCAAATCCTCAAGGGAAGGCCCAGCTTTTTGTTGTTAGAGTCATTCCTGGGCAGTTGAAACTGGGCTGTACAAGAAAACCGGGTGAGCAAGCCAGAGAAGCAAGCAAGAGGGCAGAGTTCCTCCTTGGTCTCTGCTTCAGTTTCTCCCTCCAGGTTCCTGCCTTGGCTTCCCTTCATGATGGACTACAAGCTGTAAGATGAACACACCCCGGCAAGTTGCTTTTGATTGTTGTGTTTATTGCAGCAATACAAAGCAAACTAGGATACTGGTCCATTTGTAGAAGTTCTTTGAATTGGGATTAATCTGATGTTTGTCCTCTATTTGGTCATTTGAGGAGGATGACCTGTATAGTCAGTACCATTTTCATCATCTCATGTAGAGGGAACATCTATCACAATGGTTGTTAAACTCAAATATCAGGCTGAAGTAGTGACTTTGGGTTCCTTTACTATAAAGTTTTTATTTATTCCTATTAACCAAGCTGTATTTGTAAAGAAATCACATTGGGCAGGGCACACTTAAGGAAGGAGGAATCATTTCCTGCTTCCTTGATAATGCTACATGAATTGCTTGAAATTCTTCTGTACATGATATTTGTTTATTCCTCCCCTCATTTATTATTTACTCACTGATTGAATTATATCATTTTGTACTTATTGGCATTTATTTTATAATTTTTATCAGTACCTCAGTACTGCTGGATATATTATGTTATCCAAAATATTCCCAGTTTTGGCCACTGGTGGCTCTTTCAGTAGACTCCTGTGTTCCTTTTTAAGATCTCCAATTTTTGCTATGTATGTATGTATGTATGTATGTATGTACGTATGTATGTTGTGTATGGGGAGGGCAGGGACTCATTTTATACCACTACATGTTTTAGTTCATGCTGTCTAGTATTAGAATCAATCATTCCACCAAGGGTCCTGGTTCTTGGTTTATTGATCAGTGAAATAAAATCCTCCAATATAGTTGGTAGGTGTGTTCATTTGTCTTGAGGTAGGATGGTTTAATGCTTTTGCAAGAAGATGTATATGTTTACTAATTCCTACATATACACATTCTTATGGAAGATGATTTACATTTATACTAAGTCAAATATGAGTTCCCCTGATTTCTCTGTCTCTTTAATACACTATTATATGGAATAGTCTAGTTTTCTCCTCCTCTATCCCTATTAGCCCACCATGATGGTTTATATTGATTCTCAACTTGAAAGAGTCTGAAATTACCTAGGACAGGAGCGCCTTGTAATGCCTGTGAGGGATTATAGATACTAGGCTAGTTGAAGTGAGAAACCTCACCTTAGTTCTGAGTGTTACCATTCTACAGGCTGTATTTAGGAGTAGAATAAAATGGAGAGAGTGAGCCCACCAGCATTCATTGCCCACTGCTTGGTCACCAAGTGCACAGTGTGACCAGATTCCTCGGACTACTGGTACCGTAACTCCCTGCACTTGTGGTCTGTACTTTCAAGCTATGAACCAAAACACACTCTTGCTTACATCGCTTTTGTCAGATATTTTATCTCAGCAACCAGATCGATAACTTAGACATTCACCGCCAAACAAACAAACAAACAAACACAACGCTGGCGCCCACCAACTTGTATTTATTGATTATGTCCTTGTTCTGTTACAAAGTCATCATTTAGCAATATCAGAATTCATAGTTTGTATACATATTTCCATGACAACTTTCTCCTCTGTAGTAAGATGGTTTTGTTCATATTCAGTACGGTCACTTTTTCCCTCTTGTAGGCTACATGTTATCCTTGATTCCATCAACTTCCTAAATGTGTTTTTCTCAAATTTAAGTGTTATTTATGTTACAATTGCCCTAGAATTAAAAAATAAAAATGTGTACTGTGTATACCCCCGTCCTCTTTGGATTTTTTTGGTCTTTTGTTTTATTTCCTCTATTAAGTCTTTAATCATATTATTGTAATGCATTTTTGCAAAGAAAATTAATATGTATGAAAAGCTTATACATTTTGTTACCTTATATATCAAACATCCATGGCAATCATAATGTAAACCATTAGCATACCACTATGAATTTCACCTTAATATAATAAAATATCAAAAATAAGAGGATGAGAGGACAGTATGAATCTATTGTCCCACCATCCTTTGTCTTACTCACATCCTTTTTTCTTCTGTGTTCTGTTTCTATGTGCAATAATCCACAAAACATACTGCTTTATGTTTTAAAGGGGAGCTGTCTTTTTAGAATTTTGCTAAAAGAAAAAAATAGTATTTGCATTTTTCTATATATCAGCCATTGTTCATTGTTTTAGATCCTAGGTTATAGTTACTATCAATTATTTGAGCTAAAAAGAGTTTCTATTTATTTTCAAAAATTCACTTGATCTTTAATTATATATATGAGTTTGTGTATGCATCCATTGAACCCAGAAAAGAGCAATAGATCCTTAGAAATTGGGATTATACATGTGACCCACCCAATGTGGGTACTAGGACTTGAACTCAGGTCTTCTGGATGAACAGCAAATGCTCTTAACTGCTGAGCCATCTCTTCAGGGCCCTGAAACGAGTTTCTTTACCAACCCTCCAAGTGCTGGCCTAAAGGCTGTTATTTTTCTCAACTAGTTTTATGCTAGGTCTTTTTTATGTTTTCATTTTCTTTTTTACATTTCATTTCATTTCACGGCTATTATTTTTCTCAAATAGTTTTAATCTAGGTCATTTTTGCACTTTCATTAGGAATAGAATCCTAAGTTTCTAATTATATTTCAATGATTTAAAAAAGATATTTATCGCCACCTGACTCTGCCACTTCCATAGTCATTGTTTTAGGGCTCTCTAAAGGAACAGAGCGTGTGTGTGTGTGTGTGTGTGTGTGTGTGTGTGTGTGTGTGTGTGTATGACAGATTAATTAGAGCGATTTACAAAATATGATCCAACATTAAATGTTTCCTGACAGAAAGGTGAAGGATCCAGTAGTTGGTCAGTCCAAAAGACTAGATGCCTTAGCAGCCACATTATGGTGCTGGAGTCCCAGGGAAGTTCTAGGGAGCTGCCAGTTTTTAGTCTAAGTAGGAATCCCAAAGAAGTGGGTAATAGAACCAGAGAATGAATGCTTCAGGAACAAGATTGATAAACTTGTCAGCAATAGTGAGGACAAGAAGGCAAAAAGTAAAAACTTCCCCTTTCCATCTCCCATTATGTAGGCTGCTACCATAAAGTGTGACCCAAATTTAGGGTGGGTCTTCTCAAATGATCCAATCAGGAAAATTCTTCAGAGACTTGCCCAGATACTTGGGTTTTAGTTGATTCCATTTGTAGCAAGATGAGACTCAACATTAGCCATGACAAGATCACCTCCTATTAACTTGGCATACAATCTCATCTCCTTATGTCATGCTTAATTTCTAAATGAAAACAGTAACCAGTTCAGAATTCCACCTAACATAACTATCTGGCATAAAGCCCAAAACACATTATACACTTTAGAATAGGTAGAAATACCCCTTGAGGGACATTCCTTTAGTGTCTCATAACTTAAATATGATAACTACGGACATTCTCTCATTTGATGTTACATTACATGATAGAAAAGAGGAAAGGAAACATAAACATCAATTGATATGTATACATATATGCAGAAACAGGTTAACAAAATAGTACAAAAACACTCATGTCAGTTACAATCCATGTTTCTGCAATTAGTCACACGGCTTTAGCTGGTATTTATAACTACCTTCTTCTAATACCCATTCTGTATTTTCTCTACTTTCAGCAGGCATTTCAGCTGGTCTTGGTTATTTCCTGGAAGAATGACCCATACCTTCATTCCTGAAGGTTCTTGGGCCTTTGGCATCTCGCCTTGATTGGCTTGTTGTACTTTTCCATTGAATTTAATAATAGACATGGTCATACCAAAAGACGGCCTAAAAGATCTCCTGCACTGCAGACATAAACTTCTATACACCCACTGTAGATAAGTAATTCAATTTCCCCCTGGTAGTCTGGATCAGTAAGTACCTGTTGGCTTAAGGGCATCAGAAGCCTAAAGTGTCCAATGGAAAGCATGAGCTTCCAGTACAATGTGGACTGTTGATTTTAGTTCCTGGCAGGAGTGTTCCCTTTTTGGAACCAAAACATCTAGACTAGTAGCAATTAAGGTTTCTGAAACAGAAAGTAAAAATTTCCCTAGTAGGTCATTAGGAGTGATAATGAGTGGAACCATTCCCATTTCTTACACTTGATTCCTGGACTATTGACTCCTGGATTTTGGAGAAAGAATACTATCTATTAGAAGCTGATACAAAGTACATACTGCCTTCTGAAGAACCCTGTCCTAGCCCTCCAGGCTATTGTCACCAAGTTGGTGCTGTAACTGTATCTTTAAATGGCCATTGTGTCTTTCTATCAGACCAACTGCCCCAGGATGGTGAAGCAGCAGATTCCTTGATAAAACCTGTGGATTCCATGTGTGTAGGCCCGTTGTCCCACTTCTCTGGCTGTGAAGTGAGTTTCTTGGTCAGAAGTAATCCTGCATGGAATACAATAATTGTGGACAAGGCATCCTTGTAAGTTCAGAGGTGGTAGTTTGGGCTGAAGCATTATATGCAGGAAAGGCAAATCTATAACAGAATAATTATTCCTGTAAGGACAAAGCATTGCCATTTCCAGGAAGGAAGTGATTCAGTGTAGTCAACCTGCCACCAAATTGCTGGCTAGTCACCATGAGAAACAATGCCATAATTGCGGTTCAGTGTTGGTCTCTGCTATTGGCAGATCTAGCACCCAGCAGCAGCTGTAGCCAGATCAGCCTTGGTAAGTTTCAGAAGTCCATGTTGTCTAACCCATGCATAACTTCTTTGTTCATGAACCCAACGGACAATGGCATGGATGCCTGGGGAAAGATGTTGACTGTCCGCAGAATGAGTCACACCATCTACTTGATTATTGTACTTTTCCTTTGCTGAAGTCACCTTCATGTGTGACCCACGGATCTTCATATCCTTTGTTCACTGTCTGAATTTCTCTAATACCATTCTAGCTTGTTTTTTTTTTTTTTTTTTTTTTTATCTTATCTATTCTTTCCATTCCTTCCAGAGGACTCATTTCTGGCAAGGTAACAGAGGCCATATTTAGAAAAGAACATAAAACACGTTTCTGTTTCCCTTGTGAGCGATAGCTTTGTTTTGTTATAGGAACCATAAGACAATTCCTCTCTGGGACTGTTTTAGCAAATGACACTTTTTAATGAGATGTTCTTAAATCATTAGTTTATCCCTCAAAATAGCTGCATTGTATTTGGAGCTCGCTAAAGAATTTGCTCATTCTTCAATTGTTTGAAGGCTAGTACAGTGGGTAAACTGGGACTTCCTTAGCAAAACACCACACAGTGAAGCATGTAAACAACAGAGATTTATTTATTTGCAATTCTAAAAACTGAAAGTCCATGGGAAATATGCACATTTGACTTTTGGAAAGGACTCTCTTCTTCATTTATAAGTGGTCCTCTATTTTGTATATCTTCACATGGAGCTTCATTTTCATTCACAGGGCCAGGAGAGGAGAATGAAGGAGAGTCTAGGAAGAGCCAGGGTCTATTCTTTTAATAAGAGCCCTAGATTTATATGATTTAAGTCCTAACTCAAGGTTTTATTTAAACTTAATTACTTCTATAAACTCCTTTTCCATACATATTGTCACACTGGGGCCAGGAGTATCAGTATATAAATTCTGGGGAGAAAAAAAAATAAGTTCATAACATCTTGTATTAATGTTATGTCTGAAATGCAACTTGGTGCCCATACATTTTTGAAGGAAATCTAGCATCACTTACGTATGGTCAGTCAAGTACCTAAAGACTTAGGCGTGGTCACTCTGCTAATCTAGTCAATGTTCTATAACTTTCCAAGAAAAAAAATGCATTTGCTTTAAATGGTCCCCAAAGGTTGAGTATTCTTCATGTTCAGTCATTTACTCGGATTCATTGTGATTCACCTGCAATTAAGTGAGGTGAGGCAGTCCTTGGTGTGACCTCTTTGTACTGTGGTAGGGAAAATTGTCTCACCATCTTCTGTAATTTGGCATATCTAGAAGCCTGCCTATAAGAGGATCAAGGAACTCTTAACAATTTCTTTGATTGTGCCTTTCCATTTGCTTTCCACTGCATCTTCAGTTGATGGAAGTTTGTCAGTAATCTTACGTGTTCCTTACCTATACCATAGACATTATGATGAACTTCCAACATCTACTTTAGAAACTGTATGCCATCTCCTGGTCTCCTGGGGCTGAGGCACACAGATAGTGCACATACAGACAAACACAGACACAGACACACCACACACACACACACACACACACACACACACACAAACACACACACACACACATATACACACACACTCACACGGGGGGGGGCAAAACATTCACATATAAGTCTGATTCTATATTATTCTTTTATCAAAACCTCTCTCTTAAGGCCTTCTTGTCCTCCTGAGATGCACTTCATTATACCTAAAAGCTGGGTGAGTGGTCATATAGCTGTAATCCCAGCACTTTCAAGGAGGAGGCTGATTATGAGTTCCTACCTCAAAACCAAACAAAACATAAAAACAGCAACAATAACTAAAAAGAACAAAAAGGAAAGATGTTTACAAAGTCTAGTGCAGCTCTTATTCAGAAAACCTACTTTTCATATTTTCTCAAGAAAAGTAAACCCTCTAGTTACCTTTGCACAAATTGTTCGTTTCCTCCCATGGCCCCAAGTCACCTTGTCTGTCACTTGCCATCTCTAATTCTTATGCACCGTATTGCTTTCTCAATGAAAATTTATGTAACTCCTCAAAGGAGATCAAATTCTTTTTCTGTGTACCTTCAGAGATACCCAGGGGAGAAGGCGGCTGCATTTAATTTGTGTCTCATTATTTGTATATTACATTTTCTTAAAGAGGTTATTTAAAAGTTGAAGTCCCTGTACATTGGCTCAATATTATACTCTCAGTAACTAAGATTATTGATTACAGAAGGTAAAATGGCTACTTATAAGTGAACAAATATATTTGTGGACTTTCCCTGGCGCAATTTAAAGCCCGCTACCATCTGGTTGTGGTACCTTGTGTATTAATCCCAGCACTAGAGAGGCTGAAGTAGGAGTATTGAGGGTTCAAGACTGGCCTAGAATCCACTGCAATGACAGCAGTCAGAGCAACAAGAAAACAATAGAAACCAACCAAAGCAACAAGAAAAAAAAAAAAAAAACAAAACAAAGCAACCACAACAAAAAAAAAACTAATCCTGTTCCACTTTGTCACCAGGGAATTTGGGATTGGGTATCGTGTCTCATTAGATTGGTTGGAAGAAAGGCAAGGAGAATTGTGTGGTTGAAAGTAAGGGTGGTAGCTTTTGCTCTGGATGCAGAGGAGATGTCTAAGAGGATTTGGGGGGTTTTGATTTGTGTTTTATGATTGTGTAAATCACCTACTGCAGATGGGTGAGGGAGTATATATGGATTAAGTTAGAGACTACTGACATAATCCAGGCAAGAGATCATCATGACAAATAACACCTTTGCCTAGAGTGTTTTGGCAGAGGTGTAGAAATGTGGTCTGATATGGGACATATTTTGAAAGCAAAGCTCAAAAGGAGTTGCTGACAGATACAAGGCATATGCAGACACAGAGACATTAAGGAGAGTTTCAGGATGTTTTCTCCACTAATAAACTGGTACAACAGGGTTGATAATTACTAAGAGGGAAAATATTATCATATAAAAGTAAACAAGCTTTCAAGAGTATACCAGGACCTTAGTTTTAGATGCATGAATTTTGAAATATTAGCAATTCTACTGTGGATACCATGTCAGGTTGAAAGTTTATCGGTCCAGGATATGAGAGAGCTAGATGGGGAGAGTTAAGACATGAGAATGGATGAGATCTACTAGGCAGTAAATGTGCATGGGAAACAAAGGATGAATAGAGCCAAGGAGAGGAAATTCTAATGGCAAGTGATCTGTTTGATGAGAAGGCATGGGTGGAGCAGCTGAGAGCGAATGGCAGTATGTAAGGACAAATATTAAAGTGTGATATCTCAGATTCTAAGTGAAGAAAAATATTTGAGAGGGTGTGGCGATGATTTGGTCCACACATTTTTGACAGGTCCAAGAAGATAAGGACAAATAATTCACTATTGGACTTAGGAACACATGAATCATTTTGGTGATAAATAATCAATCTCACCGGGACTATGAGAACCACAGTATTTGTGCAGGAATCTCAGTAAACAAAAGGAAACTTCCAATGACTAAACATCAGTTTTAAGTTATATCATAGTTTATTTTTCACTCAAAATATAGTTAAAGGTAGTCATGGTCGCAAATGTTTGTAATCTCATACTCAGTAGACAGAAGCAGGATGATGGCTTGGAGTTTGAATCAAATTTCTTCTATATAAGGGATTCTAGGGCATCCAGAACTACACAGTGAGACACTGTCTCAAAAAACAAACAAAGAAACAAAGAAACAAAAAAGCAAACCAAGCTGGGCAAAACAAGACAAACTTGTGGATGGCAGTGTGTTGTGAAGTAATGTAGTTCATGGAGAAAGAAATCTGGCTATGGTGGTTCCCAGGGAGAAGGCTAATTAATAGACTATGGCCATCAAGAGGTTGAGAGACACAGTCAAGGCAGGTGGTATGGACTAGATGAAGGTAGGTATGTTATACAGCAGGATCTGGGAAGTTGGTTCAGGTGGCTTTTGTACTTGAAATTCTACAGGAAACATTTTGGGTAATGAGGGTGAGACGACAGGTTACAGCTTGGAAGAAAGAGAATGTGATGTGGACTTTAAGTGTGAGAGAACAGCTGCCCACAGTAAATACAGCAACCTAGTTGGATGTCTATGAGGGTCGGTGATCACAAATACATCAAAGAACAAGGCTGCCTTATCCCCTAGGCACGTTCAGCCAGGAGAACACAGGAAGAAAGTGGGGAGAAAGTTGGATTTGTTTAAACCTATGTTTTTCTAGATACCAAGAATACAGGGATTAGCAAGGTATATTTATTCCAATAAATAGTTATAGTAGTCATCCATGGAATTCAAAACTGAGTAAAGAGGAAAGCAAGAAATAAATTTTGTTGGAATGATGAGACATTTATTCCTGAAATAGATCACTAGCACAAAATTGACTCTTTCCAGGCTTTGTATCAACATGATAGTATTTTTTTTTCACTGTGGTTAAGCACAAACACATATTATCTGCTCTAAATATCTCCACATTATTTAAACATCTCATTCATAAATGTTAAAACTATCAACAACAGAGTCTAATACTTTATTTGTTCCTTCACTTATTCAAAGTAACAGAACAAAGCACAAATTGCCAAAGCATGTCTGCACATGTACAAGACCTCATTCTTGTGAGCAAGCACATTTTGTGCGAATATTTACAATGTGTTTTAGAGATCCATGATATGTTAGGATTGCAAAGATTTCATAATTGTTTTCTGGACTAATAAGAATGAGGATTGATACCTAAATAAGATAATAGAAAGTGTTCCCACTTAGTGAAGATCCAGATTTATTGATTTGATAACTTGGGAGGATAACAAATTGCTTCAAGAGAAAAAAAAACATTAATTTAAAAGATAAAACAATGCACCATGTGAAGTCCATGATTTTACAAAGAACTTTGTTTAATTTGACTTAACCAATGAATTTAGTGGATTATAAGAGTTACAATATTTTGAACTATTCATTATTTTCTTTCAATTTCATTCTCTTTTCCCTTTGTAAACTGACAAGTCAAGAAAACTAAATTTCCCTCAGACTAGTTTTCACCATTGTTCTGGATCTGACTAAAGCTTTACTAATCCAAAACAATTGTACAATATTTGACAGAAGAGATGAGCTGGCATGAGAGAGAAATGGGTCACAGAGCACCCAGCCTGCTCATGTGGTGGGGATGGCCAGGAGTTGAAAGTGGTCATGAGTAGAGTATGGGTCCCTTCTTTCATCACCTCTGATGTTTGAAGGGGCAGAAGCTTCCATTTGAGTCTAGACTTGGTGGGTGCCTTTGAGACTTTTTCTAGATGGTTAGCCTCTTATCTGTTTATGCTGACTCCAAATAATTCAGAATATCATTCAATACCTATTCATAAAACTTTCCTTGTTCAAAGTAATTGGAAGGAAACCTGGTCTCTGGCAGAACACAATGTCTTATGGAGTCAGGAATTTAATCAAACAAATGAGTGGCCTACACATTAAAATCACTTTGAATCCATGCTATAAATACACATTCTTGGGATCCATGTTTTAATTATGCAATAGGGAACTACCTAATATGTACTGGGTTCTGCTGTAGTAATCTCTAGGGCAGTGCCATTATCTAGCATTTGATACAAAGAAATGACTTAGAGATCCTAGTGAAATCTGATATGTAAAGTGTGCCTGCTAGTATCCCAGGAGTCACTTGAGGGAATTGGTAGTTGAATAAGAGACACATTAGGAAGTTCCATGTGTAAGTGTAATTGATTACACACACACACACACACACACACACACACACACACACACACACACACAGAGAGAGAGAGAGAGAGAGAGAGAGAGAGAGAGAGAGAGAGAGAGAACATTCTAACATTCTTTTATAGAAATCTAGTTTTCTGGCCTCTCATCTGCCTTCCAATTAAAAGACACATTGAAAGAAAGAGTTTTAACCCTGTATATTCTGAGCATCTGAGCTTAAGTTTGTAAGACTTGTTTCCTTTATTTTTTTTTTATTTTTTTTTCTTTTCCCAGAGGAAATGGTGAAAAAAGTGAGTCCAGTGGCTTTCTAGTGTATCTGTTAGATAGTCATCACCATGTTCCTTAAAACCTGTCATTTAAAGTTAGTTTTCTGATGCTTATTGTTTTAATATATTCAATCATTATTACAAAACAATAGAAGTCAAAGAAAACATACCAAAATATTTGACATAAAATCATTACCAAATACTTCAAGTTTTCAATTTGCCTACTTGCTTATATACATATATGTATGTGTGTGCATACTGTATATACATCCCTATAATTCCTATAGTTGTATCACTTATCACATCTCATTCTTAAGTCTACATAGGAAGATATTCCCAGAACATCTAGCATTTGCTGAACAATTTTTTTTTATTTTTATGGCGTGTTCTACCATCTTAAGTCATTGTTGTTCACATCTGTCCTGTATGATTGGTTTCCTTCGTATTGCACCTGCATTTCAGCAGCTAAGGAGCCTCTGACAGGTCTTCCCTGTGTTGCTATATTTTTAGAGTTATATTTTAAATACAAATATACATTTTGTTAGGAACATTTTAAAATATGTATTATGTGATGTGTTTTAACCATCATACTAATGGCTTTCTTCACCACCTCGAGTTTTCCTGACTATTCTGCTGTAGGGAAAGGGCACCAGCTGAGCTCTTTAACACTGAATATTAGTTTATTTAAATCAAGGATTGATATGGAGAATGGACCTCAAACTGCGAACCTTTTAAAAATTTGGACTAGCATGTCTTAAACCCAAATGCAAAATCAGATTTCAAATGTATGGTTTTGGTTATTTCTTTGATTTTTGACAAGAGCAAATTTAATTTAATAGTCTAGTTGATATATAGAAACTGGTACTTCAAGGTGGTTTCCTTTCTCACTGTCATCATTAGTGCATTTTGTCTTTCTCTCATTTATGATCAATATTTTGTAGTTGTTCACTGATAACATTTCCCCACATAGGAGGCAACATCGTATAGCAGAGAGGAAATGGTCCTACAACAGACCTATTAACCTCACTAAACTTATTTACAATTGCTGTAGGATGGTCTATGTGTCAAATTACTCTGATTGGTCAATAAATAAAACACTGATTGGCTAGGCAGGAAGTATAGGCGGGACTAACAGAGAGGAGAAAAGAGCAGGAAGGTGGAAGGAGACACTGCCAGCTGCCACCAGGACAAGAAGCATGTAAAGATGCCGGTAAGCCACGAGCCATGTGGCAAGGTATAAATTTATAGAAATGGATTAATTTAAGATATAAGGACAGTTAGCAAGAAGCCTGCCACGGCCATACAGTTTGTAAGCAATATAAGTCTCTGTGTTTATTTGGTTGGGTCTGAGCGGCTGTGGGACTGGCAGGTGACAGAGATTTGTCCTGATTGTGGGCCAGGTAGGAAAACTCTAGCTACAAACAATTACTTAACTTTATGCAAAAACTATAACATTATCAGGATGTGAGATAATATTTAAAAATCTTTATGTGTATGCTACATTAAACATAATCTAAAGTGATACTTGTCCTTCCTTGTTATAATTATTATTGTGTCCGTGTCCGTATCCGTGTGTGTGTGTGTGTGTGTGTGTGTGTGTGTGTGCGCATTTCTTTGCAACCTATGTTCACTAGAGTTTTACAATCTTTATAATTTCCTAATATCAGCATTGAGTTTTAGCTATTGTAGGTGGAGGAAGAGAGATGCCTTGCTTTCCATATGTTTTGAATTGGTGATAGGAAAATGGTATTCATTAAAATTTACTCAAATTACTTTTGATTGGGGAGTAAATTGCAAGCAAATCAAACAACTTCTTTACATGTTTATGCCAATTAAACTTTAGTGGATCATATGGAAGTTCTAATTTTAATTATTTGACTAATTATGTACTGGTTTACAAAATGACTTGACTAATTTACATTCCTATGAAGAGTGTGCAATGCTCTCCTGTTCTCTGCATGGTCACCAGAACTTAATAACTTTAGTTCTTTTGGCATTAGCTATTATTACTGGAGTCCAGTGACTAATCATAATGATTTGATTTGCATTTTGCTGTGATTAATGTTCAACATCTTTGGCATTATTTTGACAAATATTTATTGTCCATTTCTAATAAGACTTTTTATTTAATTTTGAGATTTCAGGCTTCATTATAGATGCTGTTTATTAACTCTTTGTCAGATGTATAATGTGCATAGTTTTTCATATGGCTAGCAAGCACAATACCACACATATATCCCCCAGAAATGAAATCAGTATGTCAAAAAGACAACTCCATTCATGACTTAATTGCAGTTCTATTCACAACAGCCAGGTTAAGTGTCTATCAAATGATAGGTGGTTTAACAAAATGTGGTACAAATTTACAGTGAAATACCAGTTAGTCATGAAAGTGAATGGGAATCCTGATATTTGTAATAGCAAAAGTGGAACTAGAGATTATCAAGTTACTTAAAATAAGACAGACAAGGAGGTAAGTAGTGCATGATTTTACTCATATGTGGAATCTAAAATGATGGTTACTTTCATAGATGTTGAGAGTACCATGTGACTATCAGAGGCCAGTAGAGGATGTTGATCAAGGAATATGGTTTTGTAGAGATACAGGAATGAAGGTCCCTTTGTGCTTCATCAGAGTAGTGCGATTATGGATGGTGAAAAGGTGCTGCATATTCTTTGTGTAAGCGCCTGTGTTTTATTATATTTCTAGTATTTAAAATAGTTTTGTAGATGAATTTCTAAATGATCTTATTAAATATAGAAAATGGAGCCAGAAATTTGGGTTAAAGCCTTAGAGAGATCTGGGAAATATGGAGAGCCACCAGCTAACCCCACCTCACCAACTCTGCAACTTCCAAGGAGAGCGACTTCCTGTCTACCCAGGCTTAGATGCCTTGCTTTTCTTCCCTCTTATTGGCTCTTAGCCCAGCTACCTCACTTCTTCTTCCTACACAACTCTGTCACTGTCTGTCTGTCTGTATAGACCTCCAGGTCCTTATGGTTGGTACTGGGATTAAAGGCATGTGTCACCACACTTGGCTGTTACCTAGTGTGGCCTTGAACACACAGAGATCCTGCCTGCTAAGGGATTAAGGGTGTGTGCTGCCTGACTTATTTGTTTACTTAAAATAGCTGGCCTTTCCCCCCTGGTCTCCAGGCAAGCTTTATTTATTAATGTAAAAATAAAATATTACCACACAGTTTTTAAATTTAAATATATATTTGATCATATTCTTCCCTTCTCCTGATCCCTGCTAGATCCTTTCCTTCCTTCCTTACCCAATTTTATGTTCTTTCTCAACAAACAACCAAAAACCCAATACAACAACAAAATCCACAAAACTCCCAAAAGCAAGATAAAACCAACAGACACCCCCCACCCCAAATCTGTAATCAAGTAAAACAAATAAGAAAAACTGTGGAGTCCATCATATATTGGTCAACTACTCTTGAACATGAGGCCTGTACTGGAGTAGTTGATATATCAACTGTCACTCTATTAGAGAAAACCGATTTTTCCTTCTCCCAAAAGGTATGTGACCATTCAATTGTTAACCTTATCCTAATGGCTAGGAATTCATTCATTCACTCATTCATTCATTTGTTTTAAGAACTATAGCAAAATAAAATATAAGATAAAACAAAATCCAACAGGGAAAAAAAAGAGCCTAAGCAAAGGATCAAGAATCAGAGATATTTATGTACTTATAAACCCCATAACGACACTAAACTGAAGCTATACTATATATGCAGAGGGCCTAGCACAGACCTGTGCAGGCCCTGTGCTGCTCTTTCAGTCTCTGTAGTTTACATGAGCTCTGCTTATGTTGACTGAGAGGCCTCGTTTCCTTGATGTCCTCTGTCCTCTGTGGCTCTTACACTCTTCTTTTCTGCCTCTTCTTCAGGGTTTCCTGAGATCTGAGGGGAGGGATTTGGTGGGTGGAGACATCCCATTTAGGGGTGAGTATTCCAAGGTTTCTCGCTCTGAATAATGTCTGACTGTCCGGCTTTATTTTTGTTCTCATTTTATGCAGGAAGAAGCTTCTCTAATAATGATGGCTGAACAAGGTACTTATCTATGAGTACAGCAGAATAGCATTATGGGTTATTTTATCACTACATTTTTTCTTTTTTATTAGACCAGTATCATTTGGGTTATTCTAGGTCCCTGGGCCATGTAGTCCTAGATCCTTGGTCACTCAAGCAGGTTCCATCTCATGGAGCTGCACACTGTTAATAAGTCAAAGAAAAGGATTCTTGAATGTTTTCACCATGAAGAAATAATAAATGCTTGAGGAGATAATTATTCTATTTTAAATATTACAAAATGTCTATGTTTATCAAAATTGCTATGGTGCTCATTAGTTTGAATACTTTTTACAATTTTTAATGCACATATTATGAAGTATTTATAAAATTTGATTTACTAGTTTCATAATAAAAATTCTTCTATTAATAAGTTTGAAATTGTAAAATCAACTTAAAATAAGATATATTTTGCATAATGAAACAGAATAAAATCATACTAATAATTTTCAAAATGGAAGGAATGAAATGTGTCTTTTGTACAAGTTTTAAATAAATTGAGGGGTCAAAATTAAAAGAATATGTTAGTAATTATCAGAGAGTTAAAAGTGAAACTGAAAACATAAAACACTCAATCTCAATTATTTTCATGTCATAATCATAGTTTTGCCCATCAAAGGAGAACAAAACCTTTAGTGATGTAAAATCTACAATTATTTTCATTATCATCACATAATTTCAATGGACAGATTTTCTTTCATTTTACCCATCCAAATGTATGAAAACTGTATGCATATAAACACTCTGATTCTATCCTTAGCACTTTACAACGTTCATGATTCTCAAATAACTTCTCTTTAAGTTTAATCCAACAATGCTTCTCTCAAAGACAGCACCATACCCCCAGATGTAAACACTGCTTTAAGAGCCGCCATATGCTGACAGATGGCATCCCATCTGTGGCTCAGTTATTAAAAATAAATTTCTTGGCTATGTTCAACAAATGTAAGATATTCTTATCCATTTTTCCCCAAGAAATGTTTAGTTTTCAACCCCAAGTTTAGCAAACTGAACCACAAAACTCAATTCTATATAATGCCTTGAGTAACAAAATAAGCTTCATGCCAGATTAAAACTATATATTTATGCTAAGAGTCTCAGTAGAGAAAAACTAGAATAAGAAAATGTAAATTAATTTCTCTAAGTTAATATACTGTGGATCTGCCTTGGCGCTATTAGATAGGAAAGACAAGACATTTTGGAGTCAGTGTTAAGACTTAAGCATTGGTGGATGGGAACATGCAATCCAAAAACACTTGCAGTGTTTTGCACACTGCTCAGACTCCAAAATGCTTGTCAGTGGTTCTTTTTCTGCTGTGTCTTTAAACCTTCAAATCAGTATTTTTTTCATAGTTTTCAGTGTTAAACAACACTTTGAGGAAAATATGAGAAATGCCAGTAATAAATCTCTGCTCACCATAAAGAGATAGGGTTTTGAAAAAGATGAAGAAAAGCAAGGGATGTCACTGACAGCATTTAATAAGGTTGATTTCACCCTCTGAACTGGCTATTCAATCATCTTGTAGACAGAGGTTTCTAGACAAAATGATTGAGAAAAGAAGAACATCATTTTTTTAAAGGTGATAAAACAAATCAAAATGACAATGTCAACACATACACAAACACACAGGGAGGGAGAGGGAGAGGAAAGTGTTGTGAAACAATCTTTTTGTACACTGTGAAGATGTGTCACTCTGATTGGTTTAATAAAGAGCTGAAAGGCCGATTACTGGATTTCAAGGCATGGAGGATGCTGGGAAGAAGAAAGTCAGAGACACAGGAGACAAGGAAGAAGCGGGGAAGCAGGATGGACAGTATGTAGATGAGGTAAATGAGCCTTGGGACAGCATATAGATGAATAGAAATGGATTAATTTAAGTCATAAGAGCCACCCAAAAAGAAGCCTAAACTATCAACTGAGCTTTCTTCTTTAATATGTCTCTGTGTCATGATTTGGGAGCTGGCTGGCAGGACAGAGACAACTTGATACAGGAAAGAGAAAGGGGAGAGAGAGAGAGAGAGAGAGAGAGAGAGAGAGAGAGAGAGAGAGAGAGAGAGAGAGAGAGAGAACTTATTTGTGAAAATCTTTAGTGACCATATCTAGATTCCCATTTCTGTAGCATCTTAGTCCTGGTAACTGGAAGTAGAGATACTTCTACCCATTTCTTCCTCAATTTTTAAAAACTATCTTCTCTTTTGTATGTTATTATAGATGATCAGTGAAGGGTCTACATGATGACTGACTGACAAAGAATGTTAAAAAGAAAAAAAAATCACTAAAAAATTAGGCATGGTGTTTCATGTACACAGTCCCAGTACTTGTGAGTCAGATGGAGCAGGAGAATTTTGAGGGTAAGACCAGCCTACACTGTAGTGTAAGAACCTTTCCAAAAGAAGAGTTAATATTTGAAGAGGTCCATACATTCAATCTCATTTGAATTCTTAATTCTTGCATGCATTGGAAATCACACATGTGCTCCATAACTATGTGTGGTTCTTAGGCTGTTAAATCAAAAGGAGAGACTCATATCTCCTACCCTTATAAAATTTATAGTCTGTTGGTGAAAGTAGGCCAGTGAATAGCCAAGTAAAGTTAGATCAAATATCTCAGATGGGAGTTTTCTTGCGGTGTGAAAGAAACATGGAGAAGTGAGTGAAGAGGAATATCTAAGTAACCCTTGGACACCTTTACTAGGAACATATTTTGGCTTTTTTGCTAATAACTAAGATATGCATTTAATTTTACTTCAGCTTTTAAAAATAATTTTTAATTTTGTTGATTTAATTTTGCAAGGTATTTCTTCATTTTGGGAATATCACGTCCTTGTATTTCTTTAAAACTGTAAGATGTATAGAAGCAGACTTCTTATCATGGTCTTGCTATTCTATAGACATGCAGCAAGTAAGCAGAAAAGCATTGCTTTGCAAAAAATAAAATGTATGGAGGGGAGAAAATTTGAGTAACTCACATCTGCAACTTTAAGTATTGTCATGCCCCTGGGAATACAAAAACTTTCAATACCTCTGTCTATCTGTTTGTCTCTCTTTATTTCTCTCTGTGTGTCTGTTTGTGTATGTGTGTGTGTGTGTGTGTGTGTGTGTGTGTGTGTGTGTGTGTGTGTGTATGTTCTGTTCTTATTGCCTGTTCTTGGGTGTGAAGATCAGAGGAAGATATCAGGTATCCTGTTCTATCACACTATGTCTCAATCCCTTGATAGAGTCTCTCATCGGACCTGAACCAGGTTTGCATCCAGCATGTTCCAGCAAGATGCCTATTTCTACTCCTCAGGTGTTACAGCCATGTGGGCATCCAATTCATGCTTTTTATGTCAGTGCTAGTGAACACAGCTTTTCATGGTTGTGTGGTAAGCACTCTTACTTGCAAAGACATCTCTTCAACTCTGTTACTGCTTTTCTTTTTTTTTTTTTTTGGTTTTTCAAGACAGGGTTTCTCTGTGTAGCTTTGCGCCTTTCCTGGAGCTCACTTGTTAGCCCAGGCTGGCCTTGAACTCACAGAGATCCACCTGCCTCTGCCTCCCGAGTGCTGGGATTAAAGGTGTGCGCCACCAACGCCCGGCCTGTTACTGCTTTTCTATCATTGCATGTTGTCCTGGCTAATTTTGTATCAACTTGATGAAAGCTATAGTCTTCTGGGACAAGGGAACCTCGATTGAGAAAATGCCTCTATAAGATTTTATTCATTAGTGGTTGATGAGGGAGAGCCCAGAACATTGTGGGTGGTACTACCCCTGGGCAGATGGTTCTGAGTTCTATAAGAAACCAAGCTGAGCAAGCCATGAGGAGAAAGCCAGTAAACAATACTCCTCCATGCCCTCTGCCTCAGCTCTTGTTTCTAGGTTCCTGTCCTGTTTGCATTCCTGTTCTGACTTCATTTGATGATGGATAGTGATGGTGAAGTGGAAGCCAAAGAAACCTTTTCCTCCCTAAGTTGCTTTGGTCATGGTGTTTCATCACAGCAATAGTAACCCTAACTAGGATGCATGCCTATACCTACTCTATAAAAATCTTTTCATCTGTCTCACCAGGAAAACCCCATATAATAGCTGACTATAAAGTCCTCTTTTGGGGTAGAGGGAAAGTTCTCTCCACTTGGATGAATGCAAAGAGCTCTCTGGCAGAGTAAGTCTCTGCATCTCCGGAGCAATGCACTACTTCAGGCATCAAAGCAAATTGTCCTCCAGTCAATGGTTCACAAATATTGCCAGATCCTTTTTTTTCTGTAGAAAGCCTATAGCATGCAGAAATATAAAAAGTCCAGTGAAAACTATCTCCTAACAGGAATTAAAAAGTGATTTAATTACCAATAATGTAATAACACAACACAGCTAAATGGAAACTAAATCTTAGTTCCTCAAGTATAGATTCCATGAACTCTGGACTGTATAACATGTATATCATATTTCTTTACAAGGAGAAAATGTTTGGTAATTGATGGAACTGCAAGGTCTTTGAATAATATTTATGCCATCCGGACAGTGTGGATCTGATGGTCGGAGTGCTTGACAATAGATCAATGAAAAAAAAAAAAACTATGTAAATTTCCTATTGCAGCAGGAACAACATTCAAAACTTAACATAAATGCAGATATCCAAGAACCATCACAAAGAATAAAACAAGCAACAATGCTCCTAATATACAATGACTGGGCTAATTTTTATGGTCTAAACAAACAAGGTTAATGTAAAAACTGATTCATCACAGGGGAAAGCCCATGATACCCCAACCCTACACAAAGACCTAGAGGCGGCAAGTAAGAAATAATGAAAGTGGGAGAAATAGTCTTTCCCAGGAAGAGCACAACAATTGGTCATCTGATATCAAATGGTCAGCTGTGAAAACATACACGAGTCATATTATCCAGAATCATAGTTATATGCAGGTTATAGGTGAAGTATAACATACATGTGTGTTTGTGTTTGTGTGTGTGTACACATGTGCATGAGCACATGTGTGTAACAAAAATCAATGAAATAAAAAGGCCATGAATTGAAAGAGAGCAAACGGGGATATGTGAGAGTGTTTTGAGGGAGGAAAGGGAAGGGGAGAAATGATGTAACTTTATTATAACCTCAAGAATAAAAACAAATAAAATTGTGAAACATTCCTTGTATACACATTTAGACTGATGTAGATCTATGTTCTTTTATAGAACATACCAACAGGGTTGGGGTTGACATCTCTGGGGAAAAGAATAAAGTTATTTGAAATTAAAAAAAATAGCCATCAATCTCATTTCAATCAAGCTCACCTCCTGAAGACACTAAGAAAATTCTCCAATACAGATATGGAATTTTGTTTGGCAGAGATTTAAGATAGCTCTCAAGATTCTCACTGAGTTTTATTTCCTCCCAATTAGTCTGAGCATGTCCTGTGAACATGTAGTATATCATTCTCCTGCATTTGTAGCAACATATGACAGTCAAGAAGATCAAAGTCCCTCTGTTATATGACTCTGAGTTAATAAATCCATGTTAGACTAGCTATTATGTGGGTGTTGAGCCACTAAAACCTTAGTATCTGGAAATGGTGTTCATTCAGAAACTGGGAAGAAAATAATATATCAACATTATAACCACATAGTCATGATTTCTTCTAGCAACCAGGGTGCTGAGCAAACATGTCCTTAGTTTCAGTTGAGATCAACTTCCTGGCCAATACCTTGAACATAGGAATATCTAACTGCTGATAACTGGTGGAAACCATGGGATCATGATTTTATATTCCTTTTGGCTACTGCACTTGCTAGATAATTTGTCACCATAATTGTTTAAGAATGAAGTTCTCCCTATTGAGGCTCACATATTGAAGGTTTAGACCTCAGTGATTCAAAAAAATAGGGATGTTATCTTCAGTGAGTTAAAATGCTCATGAATTTATATTGAATAGACACTGAAGAATTAAGATCTAGATGTTACCAAAAGCAATCTACAGATTCAATGCAATGCCCATCAAAATTCCAACACAATTCTTTACAGATCTTGAAAGAACAATACTCAATTTCATATGGAAAAACAAAACAAACAAAGAAAAAAACAGGATAGCTTAAACAATCCTGAACAATAAAGGAACTTCTAGAGATATCACTATCCCTGATTTCAAGCTCCACTGCAGAGCTATAGTAATAAAAACAGCATGGTATTGGCATAAAAACAGACAGGTAGATCAAAGACCCTGACATAAATCTACACACCTATGGACACCTGATTTTTGATAAAGAAGCCAAAATTATACAATGGAAAAAAGAAAGCATCTTCAACAAATGGTGCTGGCATAACTGGATGTCGACATGTAGAAGAATGCAACTAGATCCTGATAGATCACCATGCATAAAACTCAAGTCCACATGGATCAAAAACCTCAACATAAATCCAGTTACACTGAACTTGATAGAATAGAAATTGGGAAATAGCCTTGAACAAATCGGCACAGGAGACAACTTCCTGAATAGAACACCAGTAACACAGACACTGAGTTCAACAATTAATGGGACCTCATGAAACTGAAAAGCTTCTGTAAGGCAAAGGACACTGCCGATAAGACAGACAGCAGCCTACATAATGGGAAAAGATCATCACCAACCCCACATCTGGCAGATGACTGATCTTCAAAATAAATAAAGAACTCAAGAAACAAAACATCAAAAAACCAAATAATCCAATTTTAAAAATGAGGTACATATGTAAACAGAATTCTCAACAGAATATCAAATGGCCAAGAGATACTTAATGAATTGTTCAACATCCTTAGCCACCAGGGAAATGCAAATCAAAATTACTCTGAGATTCCATCTTACACCAGTTGGAATGGCTAAGATAACAAGTACTAATGGCAGCTTATGTTGGAGAGGATGTGGAGCAAGGGGAACCATTACTGGTGGGAGTGCAAAGTTGTACAACCACTTTGGAAATCAATACAGAGGTTTCTCAGATAATTGGGAATCAATCTACCTTAAGACCCAGCAATACACTCTCTCAGGCATATAAACCCAAAGGATGCTCCTTCCACATGGACACTCATTCAACAATGTTTATAGCAGTTTTATTCTTAATAGCCAGAACCTGGAAACAACTTAGATGCCTCAACCAAAGAATGGATAAAGAATATGTGGCACATTTATGCAATGGAGTATTACTTAGCTGTTAAAAACAACATTAGGAAATTTGAAGGCAAATGGATTGAACTAAAAAACAAAACAAAACAACAACAACAAAAAAAACCATCCTGAGTGAGATAACCCAGACCCAGAAAAACAAATATGGTATATATTCACTCATAAGTGGATATTAACCATAAAGTAAAGGATAACCATGCTACAATCCATAGCCCCAGAGAGGCTAGGTAATAAGGAAGGCCTATAGGGGGACAGGGATGAATAAATTTTCCTGGGAAGGTGCGGGGCATTTACCCACCAACCCCACAGCTCCCCAGAGTTTTCTTGAGTTTGAGCAGCAGGAAATATTAGATAGAAGGATTTAGATTGTAGAGATAAACAGAAAATAAAGGATAGCCTCAAGAGGGCCTGGAACCTATTCCAAGGAGCCCTGACTGTCTCTGCCCCAGGGTATTTATAGAGATTCCAAGGGGTGGAGCAAAAGACCTCCCCTCAGCACAGCCAAGTGCAGACCATCTCAGACACCTGCACGAGGAACATGAAAACAGGCTCCCACAGGAAGGGAAACAAGAAGAGATCTCCTGGGTAGACTGGGTGCCAGTGGGGATGAGAACATGTGGAATTGGGTCTGGGGCATAAATGGAGGGGAAGAATAAAGAAAGAGATGTCTTGATGAGGGGAACATTTTGGGGTCAGGTAGAAACCTACTGTAGGGAATACTCTCAGGAATCCACAAGGATGACCCCAGCTAAGACTCCTATGGATACATAGCCTTAACTGGCCATCTCCAGTAATCATATTGGTAACTACCCCAATTGTCATCAGAGAGCCTTTATCCAGTGACTGATGCAGAGATCCTTAGTAAAGCAGTAGGCTCAGGGAATCCTGTTGAAGACAGCAAGGAAGAATTTTATGTGCCAGGAAGTGTCAAGGACATCACAAAGGAACCCACAGAAACAACTTGCCCGGGCTCATAGGAGCTCACAGACTTTGGAACAACATCTAGGGAGCCTGCATAGGACTGACCTAGGCCCTTTACATACATGTGACTGTAGCTGAAAGGTTTCCTGTGTCCCGGCCTGCTGGTGGTCGGGACAAATCTCTCCCACTTGCCTCCCCCAAGTAAACACACAGAGGCTTGTATTAATTATAACTGAATGGCCATGGCTCAAGCCTTTTGCTAGCTAGCTCTTATATCATAAATTAGCCCGTAACTATTAATCTATATATCGCCACATGTTCTGTGGCTTTACCTGTATCCCATTACATGTTGTTTGGGTGGCTCATGGCTCCCCACCTTCTTCCTGTCTCTCTCTTTGAGTTTCCTGCCTGCCTCTAAGCTGCCTTGCCATAGGCCAAACGCCTTTATTTATCAATCAATCAGAGCAACACGTATTTGCAGTGTACTGAAAGACATTCCCCCATCAAATGACAGTTGTGTAGCTTGATCTACTCATGGGACTCCCAGTGGTGGGAGCAGGGGCTGTCCCTAATGCTTTGCCTGGCTTCCAGGAATGTATTCCTCATGCTGGGTTGATTTGTCCAGCCTTAATACAAGGGGAGGAGCTTAGTCCTACCTCAACTTGATATGCCTTGCTTTGTTGACACCCATGGGAGCCCTACTCTTTTCTGAACAGAAACATAAGAGAATTGGGGGTGTGGAAAGGGAGGCATAGGGGAGGGAATGAGAGGAGAGAAGGGAGGAGAAACTGTGGTTGGTATGGAAAATAAATGAATAAATTCAATTAATTAAAAAAATTGAGGCCTAGTTGAAGGTAGTGGGTGGACAAGGGCATGCCTTTGAAGGGGGTACATTTTCCTCAGCCTCTCCCTCCCAGTCCTTCTGGAATAACCCATTTCCTTCTATCAGTGCTCCCCACCATGGCATTCTGTCTCAACAAATAGCAGCTCCAAAGCCAAGGAGTCAACTGTCATGGAACCAGGACCTTTGAAACTGGAACACAAAATAACTCCTTCTTGATTTAAGGAGTTTTGTGAAAGCAATTAAAAGCTGACAAACACAACGATAAAGTGATAGGAAACTGACACATAACGAAGTGCGGAACTATATACAATAAACTTTGTGACTGGGGACTGTAAATACTTGCAGAGAGTTACTAGTATGATTTATCATATAAAATCATAAATGGATGTCCATCATTATCTATATAAATGCAGGTAAACTGACATTTATGAATAGTTATGATACAGGTTGCAACACTATACATAGAAGAGGGGAGGCATCTGATTATTGATTTTATTCAATTAGAGTCATGTTGGCAGCACACAGCAAAAGGCAAAGGACTCAAACACCAGAAATTTAAAGTAAGAAATTACACCGAGTTCTTGTTTGCAAATAATATGCTAATTACCATGAGATATTTATAAATCTTTATATTTGAGTATTTATAATAAAACAAATAACTGAACAGCCTTTATGGGAACAAGAATAATATACATGAGGTCTTCTGTAACTTAGTGCATGAGCATTAAACTTTACAAAATGTGAATTCACATTGAAAGTTACTTGAAAGAAAACTAATGAAAGCATGGAAACAGTAAAATATACCTAAATAATAAAAGTGTCATGCCGATTTCTTGGTAGGAAAACCTCAGAATTATAGGCATAGCAATTATCCAATAACTAATATTTCAATTTCAGTGATATTTTCAAAAATATTTTTCATGGAATATGAAACTTTAAATATTAGAATGAGGGCATAGAAGTACATGAAGAACCATTAAAGAATTGAAAGAACAAGAGTGAGGAAATGTCACATTAAATAGTGCTGTAACTAAATAATTAAGATGTTATTTGTACTAGTATAAAAAAAGCAAAAAGAAATATATAAAGTTGTAAGAACCCTAATATGCATGAATATATATGAATATACACAGCATCAGGGATGACAGCTTATAGACAATTCAAAGCTAAATGACTGACATAAAATTATACCAGATTCCATATATCTTCAGATACAAACACATTTCCTCTATATTAATGTGAAAAGGAGAAATGATTTTTAAAAAAAAAAAAACTGTAAAGCAATGTTAAGGCTATATTTATAATGTTAGCATAGACATTATTTTAAGTAAAAATGAGTAGCAATTGATAATAATGATAGTCTACCATGCACCTACTTATCATGAAGTTCACAACCAAGTCACAAACTAGAAAGTAGGCTTGTCATATGCATAGGCAAAATTAGTACTTATAATGTACAAGGAATTCTACCAATCAATAAAACAAACCCTCCAACTACAAAAAAAAAAAAAAAAAACCAAACCAAAACCAAAACCAAAAATGAACAAGGGATATGTAAAGACAGGAAGAAGAGATTAAATCTCACAAATAATTTGAAAAATCAATTTCTTGGCCAGTACATACCAAAATTCAGAACAGTCTGAAAAATACCAGTGTTCTCAAGGACACGGACAACAAAAACTTTTATACTCTGTGGTGCAAGTTATAGTACAATCACTATTTCAGTTCTCTCAATGTTAAATCTATCCAGTGGACAGGAGGCAGACCAAAGTCACTCCCAGAAGTCTAAGGTACTGAAATTCTCATTGCATATGTTTAGAAAAGAGAGGAATGATAAAAGTAATAGTGGTTGTGAAACAGCCTAACACTCTCACATGGGATGGAAGACACACATGAAAATAGAAAAAATATAGCCTGCTCAGTCTGTAATGCTGCCTTTATGTATGGATTTATGTTTTGGGGGGTGACCATTTGGTACCAACAACCAACTGATGTGCTGTTCTAGCTTTCCTCAGTTTCCTATAGGTTGTTTATTTTATTTATTATTTATTTATTTATTTATTTATTTTGAGTTGAGGATTCCCGGGCATGTCCCCCTCCATTTTCACATGTCCATTGGTATCATCCTTGTTTTATATGTACATACATATACATAATGTGTGCAATACTATCGATTAAAAATGATACCACGGATTTGAATGAAAGTGGGGAGGGCTGTATGCGATGGAAGGAGGACTAGAAAGGGAGAAATGTAATTATATTATAATGTTAGATTTTAGTGAAACTTAAAAAATATGAAGAAAAAGTCACCCCAGTTACCAACATTTGAAACTATGCATCATTGAATTGCAGGAAGATAAATAGATCGTGCAGTTATACAACCCCATGTGAGACTCCCAATTTCAAACAGTGGTTGCTGCTGGAGAAAGGAATGCAACAAGGCAAAGCAGATCCTTTGCAGCTGCTGAAACAAATTTCCCTTGGAGATGAAGTCTGCAAGCTGGGACGGAAGTGATGCGGCAGAATGAGGGCTTGAGGGACGATAGAGACCACAACCAGTCAGTTTGTCTGTGTCTAGGTCACCTCTATAATTGTTTGTTATCTTTTCTAATGTAGAGCATTTCATGACCACGAAAAACAATTTTAACCCTAGTTCAAGGGAAGAGATAATGAAGTACTCTAGGCTAAAAGAGGTTATTTTCTTCTTGGAAATGTTAAAGAGCAATTAGTGAAAACAAATGACCTACTGTAGTGGCTTTCTAACATTTTCTGCTATGACCCAAGGTGATAAGAACATTTTTCCCTCATTGACCTAATATATATAGAAGTTTTACAAAATGTCCCTTAAGCCTTATTATGCTTGATACAATAGCTTTCTCTTGCCTGCTTTCATTTATTTTCTAGCCTATATTGTATTATTGTGGGCTGTTGTCTGTGTCCCATATGCACTACCACTCTTCAATTTCAATTTCACTGAAAAGAAAAGTCAGCTCTGACCAATTATACTAATTTTTGGCCTCCATAAAAGATTATGACTCAAAGTTGGAAACATTAGTCTTATGCCAAGAAAAAAATGTTTACATTCATTCTGTACATTGGTACTATTTGTGCAATCTTACATAACTCTTTAATGTGTTGCCTCAGTAGAAATTATAGAAATGAAAATGACAAGGTCATCATGTCAATTTACTTACTATTTATTTACTGAGGACCTACCAAGTGCCAAAGCCTTACTGATTAGTGAAAAGTTTAAGATCATTCATGCTTATTGAAGAACTTCCATTAATATAAGAGCCTATAATATTTTCATTTTTTTTCCTACAGTGTAACACAGAAGAGAATCAGAAAGCCACAGACAACAGCATATAAAATCTGTTTCAATTAGACCAAAGGACTTTTAAATTCAGACCCGAGCCCTCCAATGTAACTCTCTAGAGAATGGAGAACACGCAAACATTGGAAATAAAATGTTCAACAGAAAAACTGAACATGCTATATATTAAACATATATATTATATTTTTTTCATTCTCTGATGGATGAAACTGTGCCCTTTGTTTAAAAAAAATCATATTAGGTCTCACCTCCAGCTTTCACTTCATGTGTGATTATCTAGCGAATTTCTCCACCTCTTTCTTTTCTTTTTTCACATCACATTGAAGGTAAGTTTCATGTTATATTTAGGATACACAGAAGAGCTTCAGTATTCTAGGCACAGTGCTTGTTGGGCCTCTGGTTGATTCTACTCTTTCTTCCTTGTGCCAAAGCAGGGCAAGGAGATTCTTGAAGCTCCTACTCCAAAGGTTCTTAGATGACATGAACCTATGTGCCTACATCCCACCCGATTAGAAACTTTAATTTTGACTCCCCATTGTATAACCTGTACTATACAGTTACCACCATGATAACTGTAGTGGTTTGAATAAGAATGGACTCTATAAGCTTATTTGTTTGAATACTTGGTCCCCAGTTGGTAGAACTGTTTGGAAAGAATTAGGAGGTGTGGCCTTCCTTATTGGGGGCGATGTGTCACTGTGTATGTGTGTGTGTGGGGTGTGTGTGTGTGTGTGTGTGTGTGTGTGTGTGTGTGTGTGTGTAGAGGGGGGATTTGAGGATTCAAAATCTCCCTATCATCCCTAGTGTGCCCTCTGTTTTCTGTTTGTGGATTGGATGTGGGCTCATAGCTTCTGCTGAAGCACTATGCCTGATGCCAGGCTACCTGCCATGAAGATGATAAATTCCTGTACGTCTGGAACTGTAAGTCCCAATTAAACACTTTCATCAATAAGTTGACCATGTTTTATCACAGCAATAGAAATGTAACCAAGACAACAAACCAAAAGCAAACACCATCTGCTCATCTCCTGGCTTACATTAGGCTCCCCTGGAATTTTGGCCATGAATATTTATCCTTGCCATTCTTAAAAGTTATTGTTTTCATCAATAAAGGAATTTATGTAAATCTCTTATCATAACAGTTTACTCGGCTACATCACATCTTGCTACTGAGTGTCTCTAAGCTTCCTTGGCTGTTTCTAAACGTTACCTAGCTTTGGATTTTCATCTTGTTCTTTTTTTTCTACAGTTTTAAAGTTATGTACCAGCTTTTGTTCCAGAAGTTAGGAGGACAATTTTATTCCTTGAAATTCTTTTAGTTATAACTCCATTATAATGTTTTCTGCTGACTCTTTATGGTGCTTTATTATTAACTATGTATTTTCCCAGTACCCAGGACTACCACAGACCTCAGAACAATTTTAATTATTGACTTATTCTGGAGGGTTTTTTTTGGGGAAATTCTAATCATATAGAGCAACACTTCAATATCCTGGCTCAGGAATTACTAGAGAAGACATTTCCTCTAATCTGAACCTGGCCCAAGTTAGAGAATCACAAATCTTCACGACCCAGCCTTGAGCTGCTCCAATCTTTTTCAGTCCCCTATATCATGTCATTTAGAGAGCCGTATAGTATTCTTTGCTTTCTGTGGAGGTTCAGGAATCTCAGTACAACCATCAACTTGCATTATCCCAAAAGCTTCTCCCTTGTCTCTGCAGAGATTAAAATCTAGGAAAAAGATTGAAAAGTGCCCACGCTAAAACCTGTTTTCTAAGCTCCTTTTCTAAATTTAAGGCTTTTAAAGTTCCTTTGTTTAGGCATGAACTTACAGTTACAAAGAAAAAAAACATATATTTGCCTAATATTTTAAAATCTATGCTCAGAATTAATTACGTTTTAGAATTCATGCTCAGAAATGGAAACCACAGGTAATCGTTCCCAGGGCTTGGCTATTTATTGGGGAGGGGAAGATAAGATATATTCAAATGTGATATTTAAACCAAGACAAAGGGATGGGATGTGGCTTAGTTGATACAGAGTTCATTTAGAATTATTGAAGCCCTCAATTTGACCACAAGCACTATATAACATAATGTTCCTAAGCTTGTCATCCCAGTATTTGGGAGATAGAAGCTGGAGGATCAGAATTTAAAGATTATTCTCAGCCATATAGTAAGTTTGAGACAAAACTGGGATACACTGGATTCTGTCTTATGAAAACAAAAGAAACATGCCAAACAATCAACAGACAAAATCAAGAGGAATTCATGTGATTCATTTAAGGCAAGCAAATACCCATTGGGTAAAGAGAGACAACGAGGAGAGCTAGGATAGCAAGTATACACCACTTGAGGTTTCATGAAAGGAGACTGGAAGAGCTGGACATAGACTCTGTGGAAATGGTACAAAATATATAAAAAATGTAGCGGCAAACAAATAATAAAAAATAAAAAAATTCAATATTCCTTATGCTGTCCAAAACAGCAGAACTTTATCATCATGTTAAAAGGGAATATGTTTTTTTTTTTTAAATATCAACCAAAAATCCTCAGAGAAAAAGCAATCACTGAGTTGGTTTGTTTGGATATAAATATCCAGTAAATAACAGATGTTGTTCAAGATGAAGATACATTGGAAGTGGATGAAGTCCTGAGTGGATGTTTAATATTGAAATGACCATAGCCATGTTAACGTCCCCAATGGCTCAGATCCACGGGAACAGTAATGCCTTACCTTGGTTTGAGTAAGTACCAATGTTTGCAAATGGTTTGGGATGTTAGCTAAAACAAATGCATACTGAAACTATCAACTTCAAGCATCCTCCTCTCAGATGACCGCAACCTGAAGCTGCTCCTCTACAGAGAACTCCTAACAAGGTTAGCAAACATGCCTCCTCCTTATGCATGTTTCATTTAATAAACTCACTGCATTTCCAAGCTGCAGTTACTGCATCTCCATTAGAACCCACAGTCCCACCTGATCCCAGCTTTTCCTTATGTGTGTTTGCCATGTCTTCATTCACCGATCACCCTAGTGAGGTCAATCTTGAAGCTGTGCAAGTTGCAGCAGGTTCAATAAGATTTCGTTGGAGATATAGATGATCCTCTCTCTCTCTCTCTCTCTCTCTCTCTCTCTCTCTCTCTCTGTGTGTGTGTGTGTGTGTGTGTGTAAAGAAAACAACATTTTATAAAAGCTGAAATATTGGTTTAAATATTAAGGCAACTCCATGTAGTTAAAAGGGAGGTTTATTTTGTGGGGTAACAACTTACAAGTAAAGGGTTAGGTTACAGGGTCTGGGAAAGTTGTAGCGAATTCCAGCGGTGTTCTCTGGAGAACTCTGCTCGGTCTATGTCCAGCATTCAGGATCTAGGAACCAAGAGAGCTCCCCCATTTGGATCTCGGGTCTTCAGGGGTCCTCTCTCAGCTCCACCTTGTAGGTGTGACAGTTACTGAAGCCTCAAAGGGGGTGGTACTTCCAGGTCAAAACTGGAATGGCTACCCACCACATCTCCCCATTTTGTCTAAATAAGAAGGCTCTAATCTAATACAAGACTATATGCAATAGGAATGATTATCAAATCTTGTCCAGGAGTAATAAGGGATAATGACCTAGATAAGATGGAACTACAACCAACTCGAACAATATCAAACAAGAGACACATACTAAAATTCAGAGAAGTCTGGAGCATAAGTAAATGACATGTTACAAAGATCATTCCAAAAGGTGTCCTATTCTAAAGAACTTAAATCTAATACTTAATAAGTTCTATCTAAGATATTATATATATACTAAGTTGTAACTATAACTGCTAGTCTTCAATCCCATCAAAGACCTGAGAAGGAATATAATGAGAAATGGTAGAGGGATGCAAGCAACTTTTGGGAGTCTTGCAAGAGTAGACCGAGACAGCTGGCAGACTGGACAGTCACCTAACGTTTCTCAGCATTGTTGGTGCATTCAAATTGGCTATAGGCCTAGTGTATCTGACAGACCATTTTTGGAAGCAGGAATGCTGAAAGACCATCTTACCCTGTCTTGACAGAGTTCAGAAGTCACTTTTCCTTGTGTCCCACTTGTCCAGAAGGACAGCATTTGTACTGTCAGCAGTTGAGGCAAGGGCAGTTCTTTGCCCAATAGGCCATTTTGTGCCAAGAAGACAAACTTTCAAATGGAAATGTCTTAGAAGCCCAACATTCTCTTGGGATCAAATTGGTGCTGCCAGAAGCAATTGTGTCTCATGTCAACATAATTCTAAGTTATTTAAATGCCATATTCTCTAGGTCCACGAAGTGTTTGAAGATTACCTGTCCATCCGACCTATGTATCTGTAAATCTGGATAACCTAAACAACATAACTATAGAGATGACAAGCATAGGTGACTATAAATCTATAAGTCTTATCTATCTAAATAACCTAAGGACTAAGGCTTCATGTAAACAAGGTAAACAGTCTGTAAGCAAATGTACGGTAAAAGGACGATGACTTCAAAATTGTAACAATACCATTCATCCCTGGTCCCAACAGCAAGGGTTGTTGGGACCAGGGATGGATGGGATACAGGGACAAGTGGCCAAACAAATGGAAACACATGAACTGTGAACCAATGGCTGAGGGGCCCCCAACTGGATCAGGCCCTCTGAATGGGTGAGACAGTTGATTGGCTTGATCTGTTTGGGAGGCATCCAGGCAGTTGGACCGGGTCCTGTGCTCAGTGCATGAATTGGCTGTTTGAAACCTGGGGATTA
>CABHPP010149427.1:0-47793 GCA_902168425.1 Peromyscus attwateri
GAACCAAGGTCCTCAAGTTAAATTACTTTTCAGAATTGATGTGGAAGAATAGAAAGCCATTCTTTTCGGTCAAGACACTGTCTTCATAAAGCAGGCCTCTCTGGAACAGCCTGTAGACTTTTTGACTTGTTTATTGACACCCCCAACCCTGACCTCACTTATGCCAGACAAACACTCTACGCAGAGCTGCCTAACTGCTAGGAAGGTGCCCCCCCCCCTATTCCTTTGTGTCAACTGAGTGCATTTAATATAGAACAAGCAGAAGACTAGAGAGCTGTTTTATCAAGTCTAAGAGTCAAAACTCAATTTCAGGGCTGGGGACATAGCTCATCAGTAAAGCAGACATTTAACGTGGATAAGGCCCTGGATTCAGATCTCAGTATCAAAGACAATTTTATTTCTGTAGTATTTTCTAATTTTCCCTAAACTGTGAATATTAATGAAGACTACTCAGTTGGATGTCTGTATTCCCACAGGATTCTCCTTTCTTAGAGCTCAACCACAGAGCGAATTCCTCTTATTTTCTGCTACTTTGTTTGTTTAGAGTTTTGAGCAACCCAGGGTGACCTGCAGCTCTTTAGGTAGCCTGTGTTGACCTTCAGCTCCTGACCCTCCTACCTCCACCTACCAAGTATTGGAATCATGTGAATACGACCATTCTCTGTTCATTTTTAATGCGTTTGACATTGTTATCATTTTTGATACTAGGTAGCTTCTTTTGAAACCTTAATTATAAAGGAGAACATATTTTATTTATCTCATTCAATTTTTATAAGTAATCGATTATAATGTTCCAATTTTTCAGGCACAGAGATGTTAATAATGTGTCAGGTCACACACACAGAGTGTGTCAGACCTGAGATTTGAATTCAAGTAATGGTGTTATGGATTCGGTACTGTTAACCTATATACTATGTTGCCACCATTGACGTATTTACCAGCAGGATAAGGATTGGTGATCCAACATTGCATCTCAAACGCATAATTCAAAATTGTGTTGTAATATGTATAGCCACACAGCAGACTTCCTGTGAAATGTGTCAACTAGCAGCTGTAGGATTTTGACCAAATTGTTTACTCCTGTCTGTTTCTGTTCAGACCCCAACAGGATCTTGATAGTCGTTGTTTGCCTCATAGAGTTGTGAGAGTTCTATGAGACAGTTACCTGAAATGCTTATTACCTTGCCTGGCATAAAGAGTTCTTACCAGTAACAGATTAGAGGAAAGAGTTTAGATGTCATTTTTGAGAACACTGACTTTGATTCCTCAATTTGCCATGTTTGTATTTCAACTTCTCTACCACATCTCACATATTTTACATGCTCTGGACATGGTTTTTTGTATATGGATATGCACATGAATGCATATATGCGTGCTTATGTGTTTGTGCAATAAAACAGGCATGTATATATGGAGGGGAAATATATAAAAAAAATATTGAGTAACTGCTGAGAATTCCATACCTCAAACTCAGCCCTGGGCAATCCAAGTCAAATGCTTATAAGAGCATGGAATAGAAAACATTCTAAACATCAAATATGAAGAATTATTCAATGGATAATTATACACTTGAATGAGACAGAAAACTATACAACAAATAAAATAATATTTTGAAGGGACATTTATCCAAGAAGTCTTTATAAAAGATTTTTGTTCATTTTGTTAACAGAGTCATGGGTGCTGTCCTACTTTCTCCAGATGCTCTACTTGATCAGCCGATAAATCTATTGTGAAAACCAACCCACAACAAATGGCGCATGTGTTGCATAACAACGCAGCAAGTGATTTCACACAAATGCCTTAGGTCTTCTTTACCCCAATTCTTTTATCAGGGCTGTGTAAACTGTGCACCAGAGCTGGGCCACCTGGCTGCAGGTGACAGCACCATGTCAGATCCATCTTAACTTCCTCATTGAAATGTCACGTGTTTTTTAATAAACAGAGCAATCTACATTGCAACTTGTTAACTATAACTTCAAACAGGAAGAAAAAAAGAAGCTAATAACAAGATACGAAAAAATACCTATAAATTGTTAATGGTATTTATTTCTGACACGTGACATTATGAAGCTTTTTTTTTTTTTTCAAAATTTGGCTTGTGTGCTAAGCGTAATACTTCACATATTCACCATGTATGCACATATATAAATAAGATAAGCTGACACAAAGATATATTTAGATTGTCATGTTATTGCTTGGAATATATATGATAACTGATAAATCTTATTTGGTAAAGTAGGAAGGCCAGGCAAGATGGTACCCACTTATCAACATCTCAACACTTAGGAGATAGAGCCAGGAAGACCAGTATTCCAAGGTGATCCTCAGCAACAAAGCAAGTTTAAGGCCAGTTTGGGCTAATGAGACCTAACTCAAAAAAAAAAAAAAAAAAAAAAAAAAAAAACAAATAGAACAAAAGAACTCAATGTTTTGGGAACAGGTCCCTGTTACCTCACTTTGCAATGTCATCTTTTTTAGTTCTGCTGAGACAAATCCCTACACCAATGCATAGCATCTACTTCTCCTCAAGACTACCTGACAGTTTTCCTTGGTAGCTTCTTCTGTTGTAGATACTTGGCCCTTTCTTCTCTGTTGCATCCTTTCCAACCACTTGTTTTCTTCATCTGTCTCAGGCACTTAAGTGCATTGAGCTTCCATTGTTCTCTTTGGCCAAGGAACTCCATCCTCAAAGGGGATCCAGAGAGAGGTAGCTATCAAATTGTTCTTTCTTGGACACTCCAGCTAGAAACATGTGGCCAAATGTGACTTTATCTGACACATTTCCTCACTGCTGAATTGCATGCTGCTATCACACCATGAGGATCCTCACACATAGGCCCAGAGAGAATGAATGGACATTTGGAATCCTAAATATGATAGTGACCTTGAATGTATCGCCATTAAATAGTTGGATCAGATTCTTTAGAGCTGGTTTTAAAGGACGTTAGACACAAAGGGAAAGTATGTAGGCATAAGCTGTGGTGGGACAAGTAACTGTTTTAGATATGCACCTTTTCGGTTCCTCTTTCTAGTATGTGGTGTGTGTTGGGGGGCATCTATGTGGGTGCAGGTCCACGTGCACATATGCCTTCAAGCATCTGGCCCAAAGTTGATGGGTGCCTGCCTTGATCATTCCCTAGTTACTGAGGTGGAGTCTCTTGATGAAGCAGTAACTTACCAATTCTGACTAGTATAGTTAGCTAGCTTGCTCCCAGGAAGCCCTGCCTCTGCCTCCTGAGTGCTGCCAAGGTAGGTGGCATCTGTCCAGCTTTCAGGTCAGTTGTAAAGATCTGATCTCAGGTCCTCATGCTTGTGCAAGTCCTACACAAGCCGATCTGTCTCCCCTACCCCTTTTCTTCCTGTTCAATTTGGACTCAACTCCTGAAACACTGTAGACAGTAGAGGTGGCACTTTAGGAGAGTGAACTTATCTAAGGGGAATACGGACACAAACACACTGAGAAATAGGCAAACAGAAGAGCACATGACCTGAAGATGAGGCAGACATTAGAATGGCAGAACTGCAGCCAAGGGGTCATTGTAGCCAACAACAGCGGGAAGAAGCCAACGCCAGATTCTGTGTGAACATAATCTGCTGTCTGTCACCATGATGACAACTCTGGAAACTTTCTTTCAGTTCCCTAGGCTCCAGAATCAGGAATGCCTAAATATTTATTGTTTCAAGTCACCAAGCTTATAGTCATTTTTATGGCAACAATTGGAACTTAACTACATATTCTAATTTTCTACATCAATAAATCCCTAGAAATGTGAACATTGCTTTGCAATCAAGTAATAGTGTATAGATGCTGGAAGAGCTTGGGAAAGTACGATAGCAAAAGCCTACATTCTCTTGAAAATACTCTTGGTGGAAATAGGGATTCTGAAGAAGATGCTGCTGAGAGCTCAGAAGGAATAGAGGAGAAAATGTGGATGTTCTCTATAGTACTAGAGAGTATGTATGATTTCATGAAAGGAATATTGATGGAAAAATGAATGCCATGAGAGGAGAGATAGAAGTGGAGAGGCAAACAGAAAAAAAAAGACTGTGTCAAAATGTTATAATGAAACTATTTTCTTTGCTAGACAAACATTAGTACTAAAGAAAGAAGTAAGAACTTCAGAAATACTGTTAATAAAGGGGCAGGAGCAAAGAAAGAGCCTGCTATTATTAGAAACTAAAGGGAAATGAGTCTTTATTATAGAGAGGTACAAAATTTGGCTGAATTTTTCTCTTGTGTCAGAAGGAAAATATATGAACTATGAACTTAAATATTTAGCGGGGTGTAAGATGTTACAAGTGTTAAACACGCAGCCTGGCTTCCTCCTCCTGCTTGCTCATAGTAAGTAAATACAGGAAGAAAGGAATAAACTGAGAAAGGAACTGGTAAGTTTAATGGAGCCAGTGCTGAATAATCAGAAAATTATAGTCTCTCTACATTGAGAAAAAAAATTAAGTTAAGGCTTTTTCTCCTTTCTTCCTTCCTCTCTCCATCCTTTCTTCCCTCCATCCTTACCTTCCTCTCTCCTCCTCTTCCTTTTATTTTTCTGCAATAGAAATTTAACCCAGGGCCTCTCATATCCTAGGCAAGCATTCCATCACCCAATTACATTCCCAGTCCAGAAATGTATTGCTTAACTTTTTAGGACATGGTTTCTTTATTTGGCATGGCCTGGAAGTCACACTCTGACCTACAAGTTGCCCTGCAACTTAGGGTTCTCAGGGCAAGGATCCAGATTTTTATGCCACATCAAATTGAAAAAGTTTAGATGAAGATTCACTGTAAGACAGCATGCTCTTAGAGGAACAAAGGTGTGGCTAGACAACAAGTTATTTAAATATTACAGGTATGTGATGCATGAAGCTGCCCAATGTCTCAGCAGGAACTGGGACCACAGATTAGGGTATACTGGACCATCTGCAAATTTAATGCTGAGTCCTCATGACACACATAAGTGACTAAAACAGGTTCTGAGACTATTCTGTGATCAGAAACCAAGCTATATGAGGTAGATATGGAACACAATGAAGAAAGGCCATGAAACATTTTGTATTCTGTAGACAAGAAAGAGGCTAATGGAATTGCCCAGCTGCAAATGAATACTAACTTTCTAAAAAAAAATTTTAAAACACACTATAATTAAAATAAACAAACAAAAAAGCATGCCAGGGCCAGAACCTTGATTTGAGGATAAAGCTACAGACCCAGAGGTCATCGCTTAAGGTGATACAGGATTGTCTTCACTTTCTGAAATGTAAATGGGATTTCCCTTACTGCTTTTTGAGCTTCTTTAGAACCAGTAACCATATTATTTCTTTCATCTTTTCCCTTCTTTTAGAATGGAAATGCTTGTAACTGTTGCTTAGACCTGCCCACTACTGTATATTGAAGGCATACTACCATAACCAAGATAGGTGTGCCATACAGATTCTTCTATAGCCTTTAGAGAGAACATGGCCTTGTCAATCCCTTGATATTTTTTTTTCTACACTCCCAAATGGTAAGAAATAGGTTTCTACTGTTTAAAGTCACCAAGTGTGTGTCTACTTATTAGGGCAACTCTGAAAGCTCTGGATAATGGAGTAGACCCAGGGTAAGAATGCACTCTTACCATGGTGTCCTTTGGAATTGAAGCACATGCCATACATCATGCTTTAGGTAAGATGGATTCTATAGACAGCTCTGATCCTATAAGACTTAAGGTGGCAGGGAAATTCTCATTGCCTATTGTTAAACCTCTTACTACTCTGTGGAACAACTCATTACTTCCATGTTTATGGCGATGTTTGTATACACAGGCCAGCTGTGCTGACAGTCCATAAAGTTCAGCATACATGATCAGGTACAAGACACAGTACATGGTGGTGGTATGTTTACTGCCAGCTCTGGGGTGCCATGTTCACTGCCAATTCTGGGAAGCAGTGGGCCTATGCCTCTATCCAGCAGCATGTAGCCCAGAAACCATTTTTTTTTTTTGGTCTGTAGTAGCAAAAGCTAAATCCATCACTGTACGGCTTAGAGACATCTCTGTGTACCATGACAGGGAATCCGCCATGCTGTAGGTCAAGTCCCCATGCTGCAGTGTCTCTGTATCATGGCTTGCCTGAGAGACACAACTAGTTAGCTATTTTTAGCTCTGTTTTAGAATCTTTTTGTTTTGTTTTGTTTTTTGAGACACCGTGTAGTTTTGATGCCTGTCCTGGATCTAGCTCTGTAGACCCAGACTGGCCTCGAACTCACAGAGATCTAGTGCTGGGATTAAAGGCATGTGCCACTGCTGCCCAGCTGGAATCTTTTTTTTTTTTTTTTAAGACTTTCTCAGGTTTTGGGTGAAAATTCTTGCTACCACATCCGGGCGCCAAAATGTAGCTGTAAGTTTCTCTGGTCCCACCCAGCCCCGGGGTCCCGCAGCCACTTATAAAATAATCACTTGGAGGCTTAATATTAATTACCAATTCTATGGCCTATTGGCTTAGGCTTCTTGCTAGCTAACTCTTACAGCTTAACTTAGCCCATTTCTATTAAGTTATGCATTGTCATGTGGCTTTGTGGCTTACTGGTACTTTCACATTTTGCTTCTCCTGGTAGCAGCTCACAGTGTTTGCCTCTCTCTCCTTTCTTCTCCTCTCTCTCCAGTGGGAATGTACTGCCTAACCTTATTGTCATCATTGGCCAAATAGCTTTATTTATCAACCAATCAGAGCAACACATATTCACAGTGTACAAAAAGACATCCCACAGCATGTATGGGTGAATCTACTCTATGATGTTCACATGCAGATGAGCTTAGTCAATGTTACCTTTCTCAGAACATATCCCATGTCAGTAAATAGTGATTACTGTGATTTCTTACAGTGGTTCTCAATCTTCAGGTTGCAACTCCTTTGGGGAGTCACGTATTAGATATCCTGCGTATTAGATATTTACAATACAATTCATGACTGTAGCAAAATTAGAGTTATGAAGTAGCAACAAAAGTAATCTTTTGTTTGGGGGTCACCACAACATGAGGAACTGAATTAAAAGGTCACAGCATTAAAAATACTGTGTGTGCTATATTCTCAATGATGAGAAAATGTCCCCCAAAAGGTACTAATTGGTGCCATCTCCAAAATAACCTTAAAGGCCACAGTTTTCCAAGGTCATATCTCTCTTCCGCTCTCTTTTCCAAACAGACTTTTCAAGGAAACACTGCTCATGGAACTTGATTTATGGCTGATCAACTGCATAGCCATGCTCAAAATGACACTTTTACATGGTCAAAACACAGATTAAACGTGAACATTCCCTGAAGCCATGTTGTGAACTTGTTAGATCAAACGCAAGTTATACCCTCCACGTAGAGAAAGGAGATTGCACAGCCTAGGGAACGTAGCTCACATTATTGCTGGCATGGAGATTTCTTTATTGTGCTTAGTTAGGCTCTGTTCAGAGTCTCTGCAACCTCCTGTCTGGTGGCAGAATGTTGACCCAAACTGCCTTCCAACAGCAGGGAGGAGAGAGCCCTGTCATAACCCACAAGGAATTTTTTTTTTTTGCTTGCTTTTTTAATCATTTCAAACACTGCTGAATACTTTCTCTCTTTCAGGAGCGGCTTCTTTGTTCTCAGGGTTATGAAGTGAAGGGGAGGGGAAGGGCAGTCTGTGCTCAGCAGAATCAAATGCTGTTTTTTGCAAGATAGGCAGGAGAGTGGAGCCTTCTTCCCACACCTGGTAAAAGGCTCTGTCTGGGGACACTCCATCCTAGGCATGATGCCTCGATCTAGACTCATCCCAATGCTCTGAAAATACCTAAATGATAGCACAAATCCAGGAGAGAAAATTAAATTCATGATGAGTTGACTTCGAAAGCCTCAATTGGGTAGCCCAAATATTTTATTTGAATGGTGACTAAGTCAGCACTTGAAAAACAGCAACCTGACCTACAAGGGTGTGAATGGAAAAACAAAGGCACAAACAATCTATGGGAACAATCAGCATGTTTAGATACGAAGATTAAATAGCCTAGTAAAGAAAACTTAACTGTTGGCAAACTTTAGTATCTCTCCATTTAAAGATTGCTGTTGAATTTATTGTTTCTGTTTAAACTACATAGATAATATATAATTAGGGAAGCTATAGGGTTTTAAAGAGGAGGAGTCCTGTTTTGCTTATCATAAAGGATTATGGCTGATTTCCACACAAGAAAAGACAAACTATTAAGAGACAAGCATAAGAAACTGGGTGTGGTGGTACATACCTCTAATCCCCGATACTTAGGAGACTAAAACTAGCATGTATAAGGGCCTGGATTCATTCCTCCTTATTAAAGAAAAAAGACAGACTAGGAGGAAGAAGGGAAGGAGGAGGAGAAATGGAAGGGAAGGAGAGGGAGGAAGAGGAAAATATAAGAAACTTGTTTATTCCGTTTTATGACATGGATGTCTTTAGATTGAAAAGCCAAAGATCCAGGATGAGCTATGTGCTGATGAAGCAAAGATGGTCATGTAGAAAGGTAATTGCACAGAAAGACATGATCTAATTCTCATAGTCTGAGTGTGGGTGAGTGGGTGGCAGGAAGGCCTGCCTGTTCATATCTCCTTTCCTCTTCTATGCGACATCCCCTCTTCATGGGGAAGGACCCTTTCTGAAATGGAGGTCCTAGATCCCACAATCAAACAAGGTAGGGCAGAGAATGCCTTGATGGTCCCCTATTACACACAAAAGGTAAAGCTATAAGTAATATTTTTATGCCTTTGAGGGGACAGGAGTTTGGGCTTCTAATAGCTATCTGATGGAAGAGTAATGTTAGCTTCTTTGGGCTGCCTTTGGGGAGAATGAGGAGTAAGAAGCAGGAGGGCTGAAGGAGGGGGAGAGCAAAATTGGTTCTTATTTATGAGCCCCAACAAGACCATTTGACCCAATTTTGAGGGGGCTGTCCTACACCAGACTCTGCATTAATATTTTATGCTTACATTTAACATCCATACAAGATGAAGTCAGGTAGAAATAGAAATTATGACAATTTAAAAGATTTCACAACACACCATCCATAATTGTTGGAGCCACGATAGGAATTCAGTCCTGCCATCTTTTTACATTGCTCTTTGATGAAACTCTAACCAAAAACTGAACACCTTTCTCTTGAAAATCATAACTGTCATAATGAGGTTTGATATCAGCACTTGTTTCAAATGAAGGTTTGGTAAAATTATAAAGCAATTAAATGAAGCAGAATTTTATCCAGTATTTTCAGAAAGATTGCCTCAGCATGCAGTAGTGTACGTAATCACCTCCCTCAGCTCTCTAAGAAGGTTTACCTTTTCTAGGCTCCACAGGTGTGAAGAAAACTTAATCATATGCATTGTGGGTGTTCTTTTGACTTACCATGCATCTGCAATGTGCTTAATTCTATGTGGGGACACAATGAAAGTGAATCATTAAATTTGGCAGGAGGAGAGAACACAGGAAGAGAGAGGTACCCAGATGAATGTATAAAAGATCTAGTGGGCAGAAAGAAAGTAAACTCCTTCCCATTGATGCTACAGATAAGGGACAGAACATGTAGGAGAAAATAGCACTATCAACAAATGGGGGAGAAGGCAATTGCTATGCAAATGACCTATACACTTCTTGGTATCTAGGGCTTTTAAGCCTCAGACCTTTCCCAGCTCTCTAGCCAATTTCCATTCTCTTAGGAACCTTTCTCTGTCGTAACAAATAGGTTCCATTTTTTTTTTCCAATTCTTTGTTCCAAGACACAAGAAACTGAAGCTCAAATGTATGCTTTATCAAGAGGGAAGTTGAAGACAGAGCCTCCCTTCACCCTGACCCCATTTTCTCACACATTGGAGCATGCTAATTGATTAGGGTAGGGAGTTTCTAGTCATTCTAGATGCTCATTCACTTTATCTGTTCCAGAAGTACTATCCTTCCAGTAGACAGTAGAGATCTGGCCAAATCCTTTATCATGTCAAAGAACAGCATGAATCAATTATTCTAGTTAAGATGAGCTGTGAAAGAACAATTCAGAATGAACATAGCACAGTGCTTGCTGGTTACTGGAAATGAAGACTAAGAAGCCAAAAGGACCACAAGTCTGTAGACAGTGAAATGGCGAAAATGGTCTCCATTCATTTATGTGACACTGACGTCCAGTCCATAGTGCAGGAGTGGCTCTTGTCTCCTTTCTCTATCCATTCATGCTAGCCAAATAGAATCCCTGCCCCTGCCCCTCAGGTTCTCACTTTCTTTTGCTGTCCTTATAGTTCGTGAGTTTTGTAAACTAGAAGGAATGAGGAGCTAGGGATGTGGCTTAGCAGTTAAGTGTGCTTGCTGCTCTTCCAGAAGACCCGTGTTTGGTTCCCAGTGTCCAGGTTAAGTGACTGATAACTGCCTGTAAGAACAGTTCCCATGCATGTGTCATACACATACATACACAAAAAAGTTAAAATGAATTTTTATAAAAGTTTGAGTAGTGAGAAAAAGAGAAATGGTAAAAATGTCAGGTGGTAAAAATAACAGTCACAAAAATCTTTACAGACAAGTTGTTGTGTTGGGAGTTGAATAACAGTAGCTATGAAAAGATGGCAGGTTAGGAAAAGGACGAGAAAGGGGATTTTGTAATGTTAATTTGAATTTTATAATGTTAATTTGAATTTTATAATGTTAATTTGAATTTTGAATGAATTTCTTTTTTGTTTTCCTCTTTGAGATGTAAGTTTACAGATATGCTAAAGTTTGCACTCAGCCTGGCTCCCAACCTGGAGGAACTTGAATAGGATACAACTTAAAACCTGTACCACATGGGTGCCAGTTTGCACCCAGGTTATAATTACATGACATTTTCTGTGTATGGGCATTGTAAAGTCACCTAAATTATGATAATCATCAGGCTGGTACGATGCAGTCTGCAAAGAATTTAAATTCCACTAAAATGTTAATGGAAGCTGAGCATGGTGACACATCTCTGCAATCCCAGCTACTCTGAAGGCTGAGGCAGAAAACTGGGCATGCCTCACAGGCCTGTAACTGGTCGAACAACATATATAGGAGGATCCTGGGAACTTGTTAACTAGTCAGTCTAGATAAAGACATGGTAAGCTCTTAATGAGAGAAATTATCATACACAAAAAGGAACTTCTCTTAAATGGAGGTGGGGTTGGGTGCTGGAGGGTTGGCTCATCAGTTAAGAGTACTTGCTACTCTTGCAGAGGACCTGGGTTTGCCTTTTAGTGTCTGTATCAGGTACCTCACAACCACCAGTAATTCTATTTCCAGGGGATCCTGTGCTCTCTTCTGACCTCTGTGGGGATCTGCACATGAATGGCCCACACACATACACATAAAATCATTAAGTCTTTTATACACACACACACACACACACACACACACACACACACACACACACACACACGGTGGAGATAGAGGAAAATGCTGGAAGTTGGCCTTTGACCTTTATATGCAAATTCACAGAATAGTATAACTCCACAGACATGTTCATATATATATATATATATATACACATATCACACACACCCCTAATAATGGGCTGAGAATGTAGTTAGATATAATAGGATATGTGTTCTTCTAGTATACATAATGCACTGGGTTCAATAATCTATACTGCAAAAGAAAAAAAAAAGAAACAACAATGGCAAACTTATAACAACACAGGGTTGTAATCTGTGAGGCCATGTTCTATTCTTTACATAATCCTACTCCTCAAATAAATCCTGTGAATCCTGTGAGATTAATATTACCCTGTCTGATAGGGAGGAAAAGTACAAAGAGACTTTGTTCTTTACAAAGGAGACCCATATAGTTAATACCAGATCTGGAATTCTGGCATAAGTCTGTCTGAGTCCCAAAACCTGTTTATTTGGGATGTAGAAGTTATTCAATAGTTAGCTAAGAGGTGGGAAAGAAGTGAGGCACCCTTGGAAGATGCCAACATTCATCACAGGTTGGAGAAGGAAAGCTGGTGAAGGCCAGAAAGTTGTTTAGAGTGTGTCAGAAAGACAGAAGGCAAACTAATATAAAGTGATGTGATATTTCCCAAAGACAAATAATACAAATTGACAATGTCAGGTAAGAGGGAAAAACTCAGGGCAAAGTACCGTCATGAATCTGTTATTTTTAGTAATACTAATGCCGCCCTCCAAAACGTGGGGCTCTATAAAATGTATGCATTTTGAGCAAAGTATATTCTAAGTAGACCCTTTATTCCTTTAAAAAAAAGTTGTTATTGCAATGCAAATTAACAGAAAAATTTAAGCAATGAAACAATGAATCAAGAGGTAAATAGTTGAAAGAAGAAAGGCGAAGCCAGTTGAGTTGGAGGTACTGAGCAACTGCACCAGCACACAGCCCCTTTCAGTTTGAGCTTTTAAACATGAATCGGGACCAAACTTTCTTGCAGAACATGTGAACTTTGCCCTCCAAAGTTGCTCAGTGGGTCATCCCTGAAATTGTGGCAGTGAGAGCAATGTCTTCCATATGTGAGCATGGAAGAGTAGACACAGCACAGTGTTGGGTTTAGAAATACCTATGTCCCTGCACACATTATTCAGTGATCATGGTTTCAATAAACATAAAATTGAGGGGAATGGATTAGATGAAATTTATTATGATTACTAGAAATATTAATTCACATTCATATTTAAAACCTCTATAGTGGATAGTCATTCCAACCTTGATCTGGAAGTTCCAACCCCCATTGAGGCTTTGGTAGCTGTCACGCCTACAAGGCGGGGCCGAGAGGACTCTGAAGACCCGAGATCTGGATGCAGTGGCTCTCTTGGTTCCTGGACCCTGGACGCTGGAGGTAGACTAAGCAGAGTTCTTCAGAGAACACCGCCGGACTGCACTACGTCTTTCCCAGACCATGCAATCTACCTGTCCCTTTATTTGTAAGTTACGCCACTAAATAAACCTCCCTTTTAACTATGTGGAGTGACCTTAATAATTTCACCAATAAATCTCTTTTCACAAGCACAATTACATTTCATGTTAATAGTGCTGATGATAAAGTGTTAATATTATTTATCTTGGTATTCCTATAATGAGGTTTTTTTTTCATTATTGTTGTTTTAACCTGAAGTTCAGGAAGTTTAAATAACTTGTCTGTGTCTAGACGACTAGTGACTGACTACTGGAGCCCCAAAATGAAAAAATGAAGGTTAAACTCTATACAGGATTTGATACTTACAAAAGAGATGGAAGACTGAAGGGAACCTCTATGTGTTCCTCCTTCCTGAAATGTATGTGTCCATACCTTTTAAAAACACTGGTTTTTCCAGCCATGGAAACCCTTATCCACTCATTAAAACTAAGATTTCTGTTCTTTAAAGTCATGAGTTATTGTTTATTAAATTTGTAAATGTGTGTGCAACTGAATTTCTAGTACATCAGCATTTATGTAAATTTTATAACAATTGCACAAACAATGTAACAACACCAAGGATAGTGTAAAAACTCTAGTAAAGCACCCCAGGTAAATTAAATAAATATGCAAATTTATGTAATAAAGTGAAATTTTTATTTTCTTTTCATGGGCCCACTTTGCCACATAGTATCTTGATATCAGGATGATTAAAATTGCAGCTTATATGGTATAGCAGTCACTTACTGCTGTTAGCATTACTATATAGTTGAAAAAAGCAGAGGTACTTACATGACTTATAGCTGAGAGTCAGTTTAACATGTGTGCAGTTTAGCTGGTTATTCTTATGTAGCTCTTTTTCTTCAGACCTGAATTGGAGATTAAAGCTCTTTTTGAGTTATTGTGATGGTGAAGTTAAATTGTGGATGAATTTCTAAATGGCCTTACTAAATAAAAAACATGGAGCCAGAAATTTGGGTTAAAGTCTAAGAAAGATCAGGGAAATATGGAAAGCCACCAGCTAACCTCATTTCACCAACTCTGCAGCTTCCAAAGAGTATGACTTCCTGTCTACCCAGGCTTATATGCCTTGCTTTTCTGCTCTCTCATTGGCTCTAGCCCAGCTACCTCACTTCCTCTTCCAACACAGCTCTGTCACTATCTGTCTGTCTGTACAGACCTCCAGGTCTCTATGGTTAGTACTGGGATTAAAAGCATGTGTCACCACACTTGGCTCTGTTCCCTAGTGTGGCCTTGAACACAGATATCCTGCCTGCTAAGGGATTAAGGGTATGTGCTGCCTGACTTCTTTGTTTACTTTCCCCCTTGATCTCCAGGCAAGCTTTATTTATTAACACACAAATAAAATATCACCACATTTCAGCACAAATAAAATATCACCACATGATGGAGAAGCATGAAATATTTCATAGTCCACAACTGATGGATGTGTGTAATTTGATATTAGTCATTGTTATTAGGACTACAAATTCAGGGAGAGAACTTAATTAATTAATTAATTAATTTGTTTGCTGGTGGTGATAAAAATCTAGGACTTACTGCATGCTAGGCAAGCTCAGAGCTATATCACCAACCTAAAATTTTGTATCTAAATTCATTTTAGCTAATATCAAAAAGCGTAAATGGTAACAAAGGGTATTGTAATTCTGCTGTTTGGGAGTCAGACAGGAGGATCAAGAGTTCAAGGCCTGATTTGGCCAGAAAACAAGTCTAAAGCTAGTTTGGGAGCTAGTCTTAGGCACTATCTTACTAAATTAAACAAAACACAAATCTCAAATGGAGTGTCCTTCCTAGACAGTATAATTCTTTCTTATGTGCTGTGTGGCGGCTTGATCAGACTAAACACGTCTGTCTTCTGAAATTGTTATCATGTCCTGTTCTCTTAATTAATTTTCTGGTTAGCGGCACTGAGAGCACAGGTTTCTTTGCAAGATGTTCATCATGTATATCATTATACTTTGTTGTTGTGCTTCCTGACCTTCTACATCCCTTTTTTTCTCCCCCTCTTAATAGTTGTCATTTTTTTTTTTAATGGCTAAAACCAACTTTTGAACCTCTTTTTTTTTCTTTTTTTTTTTTTTGACACCATCGTCATGACATACACATTTTGTGAGCACTCTGTCCCTGAGCAACATCCTTGGCTTCTTCATGCTTCTCAGAATGTTCAGAATGTTGTGCTCCTCTGCCTCTGTTGTGATCAGCAGAATGGGATGCCCATCACAGCTTCTTGTTCCTTTACAACTTGATACCCATTTGACAACTCTTCTTTTTCACTCTCTCATCCTTACAAAGAGATCATTAAAGCATTCTTTCATCTGTACAATTGCAAGTGTTACTTAATTTGAAATGATTCAGCTTGACATGTTTTCCACATAACCACATACAATGGTGAATGTTACATATCACCCATTATTCTTATACAAACACAAGACAGCTAATTTAATTTGTTTGTTTGTTTGTTTGTTTATTATTATTTTTGAGATAGGTACTCACTTCACAGTGCAGGCTGGCCTTGAACTTACTATGTAGCCCAGGCTTGGCTCCAATTCATAGAAATTCTGACTCAGCCTTCCAAAAGCAAGGATTATAACTATGAGCCAACTGAGACACTTGTGTAGATGTAACCGACTGCCTTATTAAATAAGAAACACAGAGCCAATGTAAAGGTGAAAGCCCAAGAGGTCAGAGCTAGGAGCCTTACCCACTTTCTGCCAGCTAGCCTCTCTCGCCCAGAGACCTCTCCGAAAAGGGAGCTACTTCCTGTGTGTTTGACTTATAAAGAGTTCTGGTTCTTCCTTCTCATTGGTTGTAAACCCAACTACGTGGCTGTCTCGTCACGGCCTCTCTGTACAGACCTCCCAAGTCTTCTATGGTTGGTATTGAGATTAAGGGCGTGTGTCTCCAATGCTGGCTGTATCCTTGAACACACAGAGATCTACCTAGTTCTGCTTACCAAGTGCTGGGATTAAAGGCGTGCACCACCACCGCCCTGGCTTTCCCTATGGCTTGTTAATAGCTCTGACCCCTAGGCAACTTTATTTATTAACATACAAATAAAATCACATTTCAGCACAAACAAAATACCACTATATCAAAATACCACTATACACTTGTTTTAAATTTATTGATTATATGTGTGGTACAGACAAAGTTTTTAAAATCAGGAGATTGATTTGATTGTATCAATTTGCATTTAGGGACCTATGGTCAATAAATTGGATCTCCTTTTTCTTCTTTTCCACTGTGCTTTTTATAGCCTTTGATCAATAATTTGGAAGCAGTTCTCTGTTAGCAGAAACTAAGCTGATTGACATGGGTGTTGATGCAACTTTTCTGACTTTGCAAGCTAAGATTTTATTTAAAAGTGAATGGACATGAATACCCTCTTACTTGCCAGATACAATTTAATCATGTAGTGTATTATGGTCATGAAAGTTACACACCATGTGGGAGTGATCTGGGTCTGTCATTTATTGGTCTGAGTCCCTAGACAAATCCATACTCTCCAAACTGTGATCTCACCAGTAACATAATGAGCAGTAATAATATTAACTCATAATTTTGAATGATAAAGGAATAATAACTTTCTTTTAAAGCATAAACCCTAAGTGTAGAGATATAACTCAGTGGGGTTCAATCCAGATAAATGGGGATCAATCTAGTATCTCCCCTCTAAACATCCTGCAGTTTCAGGTATATACCAATATTTTATGACTTGTTTCCATTATAGTTTTGATTTTTCTTTATTGTTACATGATGTTGAAATTCTTAGCAATTTATTTAAATTCTTGAATCCAGATGTGATGACTCATGCTTGTAATTTCAGCATTTGGGAGACTGAGGCAGGAGGATTGTTATGAGTATGAGGCCAGCATAGCTTACATAATTCTAGGTCAGACTGAATTACTACTGTGAGACCCTGCCTCAAAACCTAACCAGAACAACAAACAAAATTTTTGAAAAAGAATTAAACCAGTTAGTTTTGTATTTCAGACAAGAAATGTTTATGTTTATGGATATGTAGGGTAAATAAAACAATTGTTCTCAGTTTCCTTTTTTTCTAGGTTAGAAACTTCAAGAAACAATTACCACAATTCAGAATCAAGATAGAAATGATCTTAGCATTTTCAGAGGCATTTTAGTAACATAAAGTCTTTTAGAAAATTCTTATAAAGACAAGGGTAAAGCCACAAGCAGAAAACAAGATAGAAATGAACCTTGTGTAAACCACAGATCCCACAATTCAATAGAGGAAAGCAATGGGTTGCTAAGAGCAGGAAGCAGAGGTATATGCTGTTGCTGACTCAATTCACACTGACAGCTTTGGGGAATTTCAAAATGCTTCTTATTTCCTTGGCAGAGACGAGAATATTATTCGACAACAGTACATTGAAACCATGAGACCAGTTTTTCACATAAATAAGAAGAATGTGCTGAGGGCAAGTTAGGAAACAGCCTCTTTCAATTGTGAGAATCCTATGGCAACTCAGATTCAAGAAACAAGACCCCGCATATGCACAGCTAGTCATTTTCCGTCATCCAAGGGTGAGTGCTAGGGAGGAGAGCTGGGCCTTCCTGGGATTCTCAGAGGGGAGAGAATCAATAACACCAGCAGCAGAATAAACGCTAAATGAACACTTAATGAATTGAGAACAGACCAGAAAGCCAGCAGTAATGACATATTCCAGGAGTGTTGGAGGAGGGGATTGTGCAGTTGGCCAATGTAGCACAATGTGCAGTTACATCTTTTCAGTGAACTCCACATTTGATTTAATTTTAAAATTCCAGTGCAAGTAATTTGCATATTGAAAAAGTGAAAAATGCAGAAAAGGAAAACATTGATTTAGATAGTGGTGTGTGATTTTTCTCCTGACGACACCATTTTCTGTCCTTTTGACCTAAGTGAGTTAATTAAGCCTTACAGGCTGGGCTGGTCAGATGGCTCATTGTACAAGTGTGACAGCATGTGTCCTATCCCTGGAGTCGATGGTAGGAGAGAACTGAGTCCTGAAAGTCCTGAAAGTTATCTTCTTCATGTGTGCACCATAGCATGAGCCCATCAGCACACCACACACACACACACACACACACACACACACACACACACACACACACTAAAATAAATAGATCTTTAAAAAAAACTGGTAGATCTCATAATGAAATATCATATTCTATAACTGTTTGTGCATGTCTCCTCTTTTTTCCAATGTTTGTATAACAACAAATACCAAAGGTTATTTGCTCAGTTTTTACCTGTTATCTCTTTTTGTTCTTTTGTCTGTGTTAATCACAACCATTTTGAATATCAATCAAATCTCTTCATAAATATCACATTGGAGCTAGACATAGTTGCACATTCCTGAGATCCTAGCACTGGGAAGCTGAGGCAGAAGGATTGCTACCAGTTTATGGATATTCTAGCCTTCATTGTAAGGGCCAAGCTCTAGGATGAGAGATTCAGTCTCCAAAAGCTTAATTAAACAAATATATATCACTTAATGGTTACATAATATCCAGACACAATTCTTTTTTCGTCCTCTGTCTATTTTCTTTTGTTGATGAAAACTTAGATTTTTCTCCTCTACCTTTCTTGTGAAAATGTGGAAATGAAGATTTCCCTATGAAATTTTATACACGATTCTTCAAATTCTGAGGACTTTCTGTTCTATTGACCTCTGTCTACTGTACTCTAGCCACTTCAGAGTGTCCTGTAAGCTTCCCAGGGACCTGGTAGATTCAGCTTTTAGTACTCCTTTGGGATGTTGTTCAGCCTTACTTGGCTTCAATTTTTGTCCTTTGAAAATGATCTCTAGACTGCTCCCAAACTGATATTTTTTTATGATATGTTTTGAAAATTTCTATTAAAAAATCAAGTTTGATTTAAATCATTCATTAGCCTTCACATCAATAATTCCACTCAATTTTGCCCCCAATTCATATAACTTGTTATCAATTCAACCCCTTATTGGCTCAGTCACTTCTTAGTCATGACCACGCTCTAAACTCGGGGATTCTTATCTTCTTGTGGTATGTATTGATGTCTCTTCAACTGTATGATGAGCCATGAGGGCAGGAACACAGCTCTCTTTCACATCTTGTCACTGACCTCTTTTATATTATTAACCTCTCACAATGTTTCTTGTTTTTGTTTTTGCTTTCCTGATATAGGGTCTTGATATATAGCTCAGGCTAGTCTTAAACTTGCCATCCTCCTACTTCAGCCCACCAAGTGCTGGGATTGTAGGTGTGAGCTACCCATTCCAGCGTATGTGTGTGTGTGTGTGTGTGTGTGTGTGTGTGTGTGTGTGTGTGAAAAATATTAAAATATTAATGGGCTAGGCTTCTTCAGAAAATCAGCAAACAAAAAAGGAAGTACACAAAAACTTTAACAAAGCCTTGATAAAACAAACAAACAAACAAACAAACAAAAAAAACCAGAGGTGCCTTTTAATATTCATGAAATGTCAGCTTTCTCACTACATTAAATCTAGACATCACCACCTTGCAGATGGCCAGAACACGGAGTAAATCAGCCTTCAACCTGATAGAAGAAGAATATAGAGAAAATATTTCAAATATAGAAGAAGAATATAGAGAGGAACTGAGGCCAATCTCTGTAATGCTCAGAGTGCCCCAGTGATTGATGTGTATAGCCTTCTTCTAGATTACATACCTGTCACCAAATTTCAGCTGTGGCCTTTGTAATGCATCTGCCAAAGAGAAACAGCAAAGCAGCCTGGATTCACTGTTGACACTAAATTCCACTCAGAAATGCAGCTTCGAAAAATGTGCACACCCTCCACATTAGCCATTCAGGGACTGTATCTAGGAACAGAATGGCTTTTAGCATTAGAGACCTGGTTTGCCTGAGTAAAGCTGTACGGATTGTGTTCTCTGAGGATGTTTTCCCATATTTACAAGAAGTCTTAGCCTCTGCTTGGCTTTCTAAAAAAAAGAAAAACAAAACAAAATGACAAGGAAAACAGTCCTTTCTGCAGTTGCAGAGTGTTGGTCACTTGTCTCATCCTGTTCTCATTCCTAAGTTAAAGGGGACAAAAAAATTCATAGCGAATATTGGCCATTGTCAAGCTACTGTCCACCACAAGAAAAATCAAACTGCGGAGACCCAGAAAGACCCCAGTTTCAAGAGTTTACTATCGGGCAAAGCAGAGCTTTTGTTCTGAGAGCCAAACATTTCATTCATGCTGCAGATCTCTTCTTCTGGTCATTGCAAAAGTCTCGGTATGTTTATTATCAAGGACTTTTGGATGGCTCCTGCTCTCTGCCCATGTGCCAGAATCTTTGAAGAGAGCATTGTTCTTGTGCAATGAATTCTAGTTCATCAGGACACAGAAGGCTATTCCTCCTCTAAAGTGCCCTTTTAGAACCCAGCCGGTGGTGTAGGGTTCCTTCAATCGCCTATCAGTAGACACTGGCTGTGCACTTGTATGTGTGAGCACATGTCTGTGAATGGTTTTTTAATCTGGAAGGGATGTCACTTAGTCCTGGGAGTAACCTGTACTGTTGCTTATGGATGAAAATGTGAAGTCCATTGTGGTTTCAAAGCTTCCAAATATCCTCCAATAAAGTTTCCGACCAGCTTCCTGCCTTGTAGTTTTCTCCCAGAAAGTATCAAGTTAGGTGCCAATGAAAACACAGTTTTTCCAGGCTTCCCTGACATAAACATTTTTTGCCACATTTTTTAGCACTGTTGTTTTCATTTTAAATTTGAAGTGACATTTTGCCCTACACCATCAGAAGGGGGCAGTCTGCCATGCTCAACCACAGGTATTACCCCTTGCTACCAATAAGGAATCATTTTGTTGATGTCTCCAGAATTTGAAAACCTCTGTTACTTTGAATCCAGCTTTTAAAGGTCCCTTTGCAAACCCTGCCAAGAGCCAACTGTATTGAGAGAGCCAGTGTTTCATTTGCAATTGAAAAAGACAACCCTATCATTGAATGAGGACTCTAAAGGAAAGAGAAAAAGCAAAAGCTGGAAAGGAAGAAGCTCAAGGAAGGGTCCCTTTAACTCTGGGAGATACTTTCATCTTGAATGTCCATTGTTTCTTAAATGCTCTGCTCAGTGCCTGTCTTGGACCCCTTGGCTTATAGCTGTGGGTGGCTTGAAGTCAAAGTTGTAAACCAGGTCACTTGTACTCAGAATGTAGCCAGTGGCTTTTTGCCATTTGTAAGTGAGAACAGTGGGCACCTCCCCACAAAGCGAGCAAAAGGGCTGACCTTTAATTGATTACCGGAAGGGAGCCTGACTTCTCAAAAGAGAAGTCAGGCCAGTTTTGACATAAAACACTGTCCTTGCCAGCAAAGCCTTGGGCAGAAACAGGGATACTCAACTTAGGAGACAGCTCAGTGCATGCAGGTGGTGAAGCAATTGATTTGAAGTTAGGAAACGGTAACAGTTGGCCAATCATGGGGATTGAAGGGGGAGGGGGAGGGGAATGTAGAGAGGAAAGCAGAACATGTACCAACCTTGGCTAGAGGAAATGTTATACATTATCTTTAAGTATGAAACCAGGAACAGTGGAGGATTTGAGCAGTCTTTAGGGTTTTAACTGTTATAAAAGTATATTAGTGGAAAGGAGGATATATTAAACACACACACACACACACACACACACACACACACACACACACACACACCAGTTTTCCGATAACTAGAGAGGCAGGTGTGACTTCCCTTGACCCCAAGCACCTGAAAGTGCTTTTAGAGTACCTGCCTAATGAGCAGGGAACAGATCTCAGGATAGTGTTACGATGTTCTTAACCATCTGGGAAGCACAGGTCCAGCAGTACCACCCCTGTGAGCTTCAGCATTTGCCTCCTATGAAATGCAGAATGGCAGAAGGAAAGCAGTTAAGTTTCTAAGCCAGGCCAGTTGGTTAAGGCCTTGAGTCCATGAGTCATACTCTCAGCAGCTGTGAGATCTCTGCTGGATGTTTCACTTCTCCCAGTCTCATTTCCTGCTCTTTGTGGTAAGATTATAAAACCTGATTTACAGGAATGGGTGTGGCTTATTAAGGAAGAGTGTACACATTCAACACAGCTCACTAGTAAAGGACAGTCATTATTCAAGGTAGTGTTTCTTGAACTTTCTCCACTTGGCAACCTTTTGGCATCCAGATTTTTATATGATCCCCCAGTATGTCAGCCTAGGAAACAGGTTTGCAAATCAAACATTCACTGAGAATAAATGGCAAAGACTTTTATTTTAAAACAATTATTTACTGTTTTACCATTTGGGGAGGATGAAACAGATTTGTATACTAATGAGATGGATCTGCTTGTTTATATTTACATAAACCGCTCAAACTTGGCTGAATATTTGGTACTACCATACACAGAGCATGTTTTCCTCTTCCAGAGTTGATCATTATTTCACTTTTTTTTTTATAACTATCAAGGCTGAGAACTCTGTTTCATGCAAATATGCAAAACAAAATGGAAGATTTATTGTTGGGACCATTTTAGAAACTGTTGGAAATTCCATCTTACTTTGTTTTAATGAAACTCAAGTTGGAACTCATACAATTGCAGGGAGTTGGTACTGGTATAAACATGTGTGCATGTGTGTAAGCCAGAAGGGAACATCGAATTTCTTGCTGTGGTATTTTTCACCCCCCACCCTGTTTTGAGACGGTGTCTCTCAAGAGCATTGAGCTTCCTCTCTCTCTCTCTCTCTCTCTCTCTCTCTTTTTTAATTACAAACCCTTTGGCCTATTGCTCAGCCTTATTTTTTATTCATTTAATATTTTTATGTTATAATTAACTTAATTTCACATATCAGCCACAGATTCCCCCATACTTCCTCCTCCCACCTCCCAGCCCTCCCCCCAATCCACCCTGGCTTTTTGGAGCCTGGGGCCTATGCTGGGACACTTCGCTCAGCCTTGGTGTGTAGGGAGGAGGAGACTGGACCTGCCTAGGCTGAGTCTAGTCAGGCCCCCAGAGGATACCCTGCCTTGGAGGAGCTTCCTCTCTTGGCAAAGTGCCAGCAAGTCTCCTGGCTCATCTATCTCTCATCCCTGCACTCCAAGCATGGTGGCGACATACACACCTTGGGGAAAGAGACCTGGTTTTCCATGGGTGCTGGGGTTCCAAACTCTATCTTCATGCTTGAGCACCAAGTACTTTACCCACTGAGCCCTTTCTCCAGCACTTAACAGCATTTAAAATCCAACATTCTAATGTAACATAATCTGAAGATATCCAAATTTGTTAAGGAATCATGATAGGAAAATACTGAAACTCTTTCATTCCATAATTTTACCATCGTGTTTCTAGAAGGGCTGAAGACATTGTCTAGAGTGAACACAGCAATTCATAACATATAGTAGTCTTAAATCTGAGCCCTGATGTTTCTGTCAGGGTTCACTTGCACAGACTCAGGTGTGACATTATGTGCTCTGCAAAGTGTACCAGTTGATCTCAGAGCCAAAGCTGCAGTAAAGTTCTGCAATGTATATGGGAACTTGGTTCTAGAAACATCGTGGGTTTACTACATACCTGATTTTGAATTGTTGGTCACTATACATTCAGAAACCTTTTACTATTGTCAGTTTTTTCATGACCTCCCGCCACCACACACACAAATTCAGTTGTGTGACCTTCTATGAGATCTTATTGTATAGTTGCAGAAGGTGGAAACTGAGGAAGACTGAGTGACTGTGATTCTTGCTACTCCTTAGTTTCTGCTAGTGTAGTTAAGCTATTGAATACATTCTTATTTACCCCAATTACAGATCATATGTGTATTTCTTTATCACTTTGGTAGGACCCCTTTTCACTCTTTTACTATTTGGTTCCAAAAGACAGAAATAACAGGATCACTGAGCCATATGAAATCAATATGCCAGGAGAGAAGTTAAATTCCCTCATGGGGTTTTGCAGAATATTGCTGCTGTGTTCTCATCTTCACACACGATGCAAGACAAAGTGTCCTCTGTCTCTCTCAGGACAAGACTTTACAATCCAATTATTTTTACTGTCGGAAATCATTCTCTTCATTCCTCGTCAAAATTTACCTCTTTAATTTCAGCTTTGCTATGCTAAATAATTCTCTCCTCTCCTACAATGATTTGCTATGTGCATATACTAAATCTCCCTCCCTCCCCCCTCTCTGCATTCCTTTAATCAGTAGATTTATTTTTTACCAAAACACGTGCCTGTGCCTTTGCCCTCAGCATTCATAGGCTCCTCCATCACTATATGAACTAATTGAAATGTATCTAATACGCTCTTAACCAAAACATGTGAATTTTAGCCTTTGATAACTAGCAAACATTTAAAAGTCGGGATACAATGAAAGGAACAGGAATATCTTCCAAGATTCATCCAACTTTCAGTAGAGATTTTCTATATGAAGTCTCTGTGTAACTGGGAGTTCCAAAGCACTAGGCTTGGCCTTCTGTACCAATAAGACAATAAAGAGAAGATTAATTGGTGGTGGGAAATAGAGAATGGAGGTGTAATCAATGCACATATTGGGAAGGGCATGTAAATGATTCAGTAACCCCCAAGGTCATCTTTTAGGTGATGAAAGAGGCTTTAGATTGAGAAGAGTTGGTTTAGCGATACAGAGATATGCTATGTGTAACTAAAGAACTAAGCAGTCCTGGTCAAGGTGTGGTCCACTGATTATTGTCTTGTTCTCTTTCTGCAAGGTGTTTCAATAAGAAATTGCTATTGGTTGAGGGCCTCGGTGTGGTTCTTATAAGATGGTCACTTCAATTTCAGTACATAAACTCACCAACATAGTTAATTGCCCTTGACTAAAGGATAGTCTCCTCTTCATGGGTTCTTTTGTTTGTTTGTTTGTTTGTTTTTCCTCTACTTTTTTTTCCAAGACAGGGTTTCTTTGTGTAGCCCTGACTGTCCTGGAACTTTGTAGACTAGGTTAGCCTTTAACTCACAGAGATCTGCCTGCTTTTGCTTCCCAAGTGCTAGGATTAAAGGTGTGGGTTTTTTTTTTTAGAATCCAAGGTGACTCCTTGTTTGAGACAATGGCTGCTATCCATTTGCTTTTAGCCTGGAGAAGGAATGAATCAGCTAGGTATCTCTGGCTTCTAGATAGATGCTCTGTGAGTGATTGTTATGATGCTGTGCAAAGAGGTAAATTGGTGACCAAAAGACAAACACAAAATGAAGGCACAGATGTCGGGCTTTATCCTGTTGGGGTTCAAGTGAAGAGGTAGTGCTTTTAGTCAAAGCAATTTCTAAATGACTGTTGTAGCTGTGGTTCAACAGTCACAGGGAACAACTAACTGTATTTGCATTCTACATTACAAAAGAGACCCCCAATGTCCTGCAAGATCTGGAAAGTAATAAAAAACAAAAACCTGTGTTTTCTCTGTCTTCTGATAAAAGCACAAGGGTCTGACAAATTGAGAAAAATGTATGCCAGAATCTAAAATAAATACTGCTTTTGTTGTTCTCGTTTTCTGGTTGATTTTTCACTTACTAAAATATATTTTTCAGGATGCCTTTTTATTAGAATTATAATTTTTCCAGTTAATGTTTTTCTGATTTTAATAATAACTTAAAAAGTAATTTAAAATTAAGAAAATTTACTATTTTATATGACTGAGCATGAAGGAATAGGGAACCTTTTAGAGGTGGTAGAGCTGATGACTCATCTATGTCATGGATGGGGAGGATTTCTCCTATCTCCCAAAAAATGAAGAGACGGCTCATACCTGTTGATCATTCCCTCTAGATGGTAAAATTCTGGCTGAATTGCTTCTCATGTTCCCATTACCTAAAGTCAATGTCCTAAGAAAAGATAGATTATTATTTTTTATGACTAAGTAGATTTTTACAGGAATCCTTTAATTCTCAATGGGCAGTGACATGTTACATAGCTATTCATAGACCAATGACTAGTGTACATAAAATTGAGTTCAAATAAGTTATGCTACATCTGATTTTGTGTGGTGCAGGAGGAAGAGAGTGAATTAGCTATGTGGGAATGAAAATCATTCTTCTCTACCCTCTGAAGGTTAAGTCTGTTGAAGTCAATAACAGTAGACGGGCTGATTTAGTATCATGCACATGTGCAGGAGCCATACAAGTTGGAAACTCAAACAAGAGGCAACTGGTAGAAGCTCTTGTGCAAGAAGGAAAGCAATAGGGACTTGGAGCTCCTGGAAGGTGGTGGCAGCAATTCTAGAGTGTGAAGATTGGAAAAGTGTAGCATGAATCTTAACAGGTCTTATTAATAAAATCAAACCTGAGCCGGGTATTGGGGTGAACACTGGAAGGTCAGAGAGACAGAACAAGCCACAACTATCTCACCTCGCCAGATCCTCAGCTGGTCTTGCTTCCTCAGACTGGAGGCCTCTGAGTCCTCATCCAGGATGGGTCTCAGCTGAACTGCTGCTAGAAGCCTGAATGCTTAACCAGGCCAAATGCTTCTCCAGACCAAATGCCTCTATGGGCAAATGCCTCTAGTTTCTGGTCCTCACGCCTTATATACCTTTCTGCTTTCTACCACCACTCCCTGGGATTAAAGACTTGCTTTTTGGGATTAAAGGCGTTGGTCACCATGCTTGGGTGTATCCTTGAACACATGGATTTCTGCCTCTGGAATGCTAGGATTAAAGGTGTGGTGCTACCACTCCCTAACCTCTGTTTAACATTGTGGCTGTTCTGTGTCTGACCCCAGATAAGTTTATTAAGGTACACAATATTTTGGGGAATACAATACCACCACAGAAAAGCATTATGAATAAAGCTTATTTTATGCAGATAAGATTTGTTCAGGCCACCTGGCAATGATGATGCTCGCCTTTAATCCCAGCACTTGGGAGGCAAAGGCAGGTGGATCTTTGAGTTTGAGGCCAGCCTGGTCTACAGGGCAAATTCCAGTACAGCCAATGCTACACAGAAAAACCCTGTCTTGAACAAGTAAAAATGAATGAATGAATGAATGAATGATGAATGAATGAATGAATGAACGAATGAATAGTTAAATAAATAGGTGTTCAGGTCATGCCCCCAGATTCTGTTCTATCCTGTGGCCCTATCTCTCCTCCACTCCTTATTTCACTGTGCAGGTTACCTATACCTACAAGGCTTTCTTTATAAAAGGACAGTTTTTGAGGCCATTCCTGTGTCCATCTCTGTCTAGGCATCTCTAAATTTACAAAGCAATGTATTTTAAAGTAGACTATTCTGATCTTCTACACTTAACAACACCTGTGATTATGAAAAGGAAAAAATAATTGGGGGATAAATACTTAGTGAACATCTATGAGGGTTCTATACTATAGACTAATAGGATACTTTGAATTTTATTTTATATCCTGCCCTGTACAAAAGTACACATTCCAGGCAGATATATATATAGAAGACAAAGGCCCTGATTAATTAAGAAAATATTTTATTCATAGATTGATTCATTCTTATTAATTGGTGTTTTCCTTTTAGTTTTCATATGTCTTTGTTTTGAGATAGGATTTCACAAAGCCCAGGCCTTATACTCAATGTGCAGCTGAGACTGATCTTGAACCTCTGATCATCTTGCCTCCACAGTCACAAATACTGGGATTACAGGTATATGACATCCATATCTGTGCAAAAAAAATATTTTTAAAAGTCTATTTATTATTTATTTATTTATGCTAGAGAGTGTTTAACTTGCACATGTGAATGTATATCATATAAGTGCCTGGAGGAGGTCAGAAGAGGGCATCAGATTCTCTGAAACTGGTGTTACTGACAGTTGTGAGCTTCCATGGAGTGCTGGGAACAGATCCTCTGTTAAGGCAGCAAGTGCTCTTAACTGCTGAGCCATCTCTCCAGACCCATGTAAAAAATTAACTATAAGTTATAAAATAGTTTTCTCGCTCTGTTTTCCTTTAAAAAAAAAAGCAAAATAAAAATTCTCGGGGTATTCTGCTGTCAAGCTCCCAGCATTTCATAATATAAGCACAGTTGTGAAAGGTGAGTCTATGGTGATTCACAGCACCTGTGAAAATGGCTTGTGATAATACATATGGAAGAGAATTCCTCTAGGGGGCGATATGAAAAGAAGAGTGGAGAAGACCTAGAAATGCACAGGAGACCAGAGTTCTGTGCTCCAGCATCAAATGGACAGCAGTGACACCTGTGATTTGCTTTATGAAGTAAAACACTGATGGTTTGTATAGGTGTTGGCTATATACCTGGAGAAGAATTTCAGTAGAGCATCTTCCCTCCATTCAGGCTCCATGGGAGAAAGGCTCTATGTTTTGCTTCTAATTGACATTCCAGTCATCACTGTGTCACCACTGCCCAAGATCTGCTGTGTTGTTAATACTTAATATTGACCAATATTATTATTATTTTTTGTTTGTTTGTTTTTCGAGACAGGGTTTCCCTGTGTAGCTTTGCACCTTTCCTGGAACTCACTTGGTAGCCCAGGTTGGCCTCGAACTCACAGAGATCCACCTAGCTCTGCCTCCAGAATGCTGGGATTAAAGGTGTGTGCCACCACCGCCCGGCAGACCAATATTATTAATAGTGGTATTTCTACACCATCATTGCCCATTGCCCTTTATCATCTGTAGTTTCCTTTTTTGTTTCATATTCTCATCCCACATGACATGATACATCAAAGCCCTTAATATCTTTGAGAAATTTCTGAAGTTATTCTTGGCAATGAAAACCAAGTCTATTTTTGATATCTGAAATATGATGTGTTATTCCTATATATTTTAAGGGAGAAGAAAAATGACATTTATTAAATAGCACAGCCTAGTGTGTACTTTGGCATTTTAAAAATGGTATCATATAAGAATTCTCATATGAACTCTCATAGTATCAAATATTGATTGCTGTATATCAAATATTTACTCCTCACAAAACTATCTACCCATGTAAATATATATGTATATATACACACACATATATATATAGACTTATTCTTGCTTCCCTCCACAACCCCCTACATATATATGTTATTATGTATATTTAGTCTTGTCTTACTCCTGCTTCCCTCCATAACCCATATATATATATATATATATATATATATATATATATATGTTTGTGTGTGTGTGTATGTCTTTAGTCTTGTCTTATTCCTTCATTTAATTCCCCCTCTTCCAGATCCACTATTTCTTAGCTGATTAATTTTGAGTTGCTTTTGTTATTCAAATCAGAATCATATTTCAGAAATAGTTATCCTGATCCTCTGGGAATAAAAAGATATCCTTTGTTATTTCACAGAAATTCTACACTATTTTGTGTTTGTAGGTTTGATGTCTCTTTGCTTGAATGTTCCATGAGCAGCCTGATATTATCAGTGTGCATTCCTGGCACATAGTGAATACCCAGTTAATATATGCTAATTTATTTGTGTTCATTTGAGTTGTATGAATGTGCTCATGTGTAAGAGTGTAGATATGCACATGCCATAGCATCTGTGTAGATGTCAGAGTTTCGGGATCGAAGCACAGTTTCTCAGATGTACAGCAAGAACTTTATGAACTGAGCCATCCTGACAGCCCCATTTCTCCGGTCTTAATTCAATAATAAGTCCATATTTTTTCAGGATTGCTATAGACTTTAACTATAATTAATAATATGAAAAGCAAGAATTATCTCTACTAACTTATGCTAAAAAGTAAATGCACTCAAGAACATATACTTTAAATAAGCACCTTATGATGTTCTGAAGCAGATGTTCATGAGCCGCCTTTTGAAGAGTATTTCACAGAATGTGAAATTACAGCTATCAAGAGACCAATGGAAAAGTACAAATGTCAAATCCTAATGGTGCATAACACAACGTCTGCACTAGGACTCACAATTTTTGGCTTCTGTTTTCATATCATTCTATATCTTGTTCTTGTTTTTGATTGATTTTAGTTTTGTCCTTTCTTAGACAGGGTCTCATTCTTTAGCTCAGGCTGGCTGGCCTGAAACTCAGGAAAATCCTCTTGTCTCACCCTTTGGGTGCCAGACCTATACCACCAAACCTAATGCCATTTTTTTTACGTGTGACATTAAATAATTATGCTAAGAAAACCAAAATAAATCAATCTACCACTTTTTCTGCTATTCACAGAGATCAAATAGTTTGCCTAAAGGTAGCTCCTGTGTTTAAAGAAAAAGAAAAAGGGAAGGCAAAAACTTCCACTTCATTTGCTTCCCACAAGCTGAAGAGCAATTTCTACTGAGTAGGATTCCAGTCAATTGCTCCAAGATGGGGCATTGTCTGCACATGAAAGAGCTTCTTGGAAATGAAGTCAATGCAGTTTACTGAGGGTGCTGCACATACCCGGGATGGTCTGACTCATGCACAGGAAAGTGTTTCCAGTTATGTTAATACCCATTTGGCAGCTGCCTCCGTAATTGCCTAAGTCAGTATGGAGACATTTAGGAAATGTTAATTCTCTGCAAATATAGTTATTCATAATTCAGTGTCAATTTTTTCACCCTAAATAGAGATGGGTCTTTAGATGTCACTGGCATTGGGGACAGGTAGTTGTTATTTAGTAAGCCTTGGGGAGTCCTTGAACTCCCTGCAGTAAAATCAAGAGAGATAGGAAATGGCATGGGACTGAAGTAGCACATGAATGCATCTAATGAAATTCAGGCATCTCTCATTGGCTGCCTTTCAGTTTGATGGCTCCCATGCACAGGTTGTACCAGATGGTGCTCTCACGGTCTCTATCAATGCCGGGATGTCATGAAGAAGGGGAGGAGAAGAATGGATGAGAAAAATAACGACGATCTGCACAGCTGAAAATAATTATGATTGCATAGCTAATGACCCAGGGAATTAGACAAAGCCAAGCTCATTGGAACTCAGGCCACATGCCGGCAAGTGTCACAACTTAATGACAAAAGATGAATTGTTCTATCTCCTACATTGTAACTCATGACATGGTGGTGATTCTTATTTCTGAATCACTGTGTTAGAATCAAGACATAGGGAGATGTGTACACTCTCTGTTTTTCATTTTGAAAGGGAATTGAGACAGTAGTCACAGTGGACTATTAAAAATGTCAAGAAGTCTCAGTAAATACTGTATTGATATTCCTTTTGACCCACAGTGCAAGTGGACAGGAACTCGCAAGATGTTGAAAGTAGCCATTAAAATATAGACTGTGCATTCCTTGGAGGGTAGGGTCAAAGCTTGCCCTTCTTTTGTGATCATTTAAAGGCATTTATTGAAATTCTGCCATGTATGTGGCACTCTTTAACAACCTGTGATAGAAAGATGAAAAAGACACAGTTCCCACACAGCCTAAAGGAGCTCACACTGTGTAAATATTGATTGGGGGTGGATGACTGATTGCTATTCCCTGTGGAGACCCTGCCGAGGTGTCTGAAATTCTCACTTATTTCCATTATAGCTGTGAAAGCTGATATTCAAATGCTGGTAGTTCAAGTATTCACCCTGTAATTCAGTTGCTGAGTCATTTAGCAAATCTTTATTGAATATTGATTATGTACCAGACATTGTGTTTGCCACTAGGATAAAAGTGGGGAGTAATATTTTATTGTAATTATAATATATGAATACATATCCTGAACAATTATCTGTTTGTTTTTGGTTATTTTCTTCAAAGTGCTAAGGATTATGCCTACATTGCACTCAAGAGACATGCCAAAGTGGACAGGGAAAAACTCACAAGGCCTCAACCCTACACAAAGAACTACAGGAATCTAAGGAATATTGAGTGTGAGAAATAGTCTTCCCCAGGAATGATAACACAATTGACTTTTTAATACCAAATGGTCATCTCTGAAAATACACATGTGAGTAACATTATACAAGCTGAGTAGGTTATATTTAGGAATATATGTATATACATATTCAAATATATGTAATAACAATTAATAAAAGAAGCCATGAATTTGAAAATGAGCAAGGAGGGGTATATGGGAGTGTTAGGAAAGGGAAAAGGGATGAAATTATATTATAATCTCAAAAATCTCCCAAAACTATAAAGAAAAACTTTCAAAAAAGATGAATAGTACAGGGATCACTGTAAGGGGCCATACAAGGAATCACACTCAATCTAATGTATAGAAGAAACCCATAGTAGAGTTAGTGACTATGAGAAAAGTCTATGAGAAATAAATGGAATGAAGAACATACTATCTGTGAGTCGTACAGTTAAGAAATTGCAAAGAACTTGCTATCATTATTTTGAATGCTAAATATCATGTTTATTAAAACACACACACACACACACACACACACACACACACACACACACACCAAATTAGGGGGCTGGACAGCTTAGAAGTTTGGCAGTGAAATACCATTTTAAGTCCGTGTAATTGGTTGAAATCCAGCCAGAACTGATAAGAAATGCCACTCCTCCCATCTGCTGGTTTATATAAATGAGTTAGTGATCTCATTTAGCCTACTAGGAGACAGGTGTGTCTATTGCTAAAGCAGCTACTAGGCTGGCTTCTAGCCCTAGTCTTAGGCAAATGTCTTGAATTGAGTTGTGGGTTACAATTTAGCATCAGATGTCCTCCCAAGAACCCCAGGACCAGAGAGCTGGACCAGAACTAGACATCACTACAGCTTTACGTCTTATCTGATGGGATATTATCTCACCCCCAAAGAGAAGTTCCTAGACTCCTGTAACTACCTGATTCCTTTTATGTACATGATCTGAGATTTCCAAACCTGAAATATAAAAATATGGAAACTGAATGGATAGGACCTTGCTCCTTTTTAGCAAGCACCTTTAGGCTTTTTTTTAAAACCTATTTCAGATAATAAGAAAATTCAGATAGCTTTTAAAACACTTATAGGGATAGGATGTCACAGATAGACTATCACATAACATGCACTCACTATTAGTGAGCATATGCCACAAAAATAGAGAACAGAACATCGAGCTAACCTGCCTATTTTGGAATCTTCTTATTGTTGCATGTTAGCTGTATAAAGCCTAAAACATCATGTAAACTTTCTATTCCTCATGTCTTCCATTCACAGTATGTATGCAATAGAATCCCCATTCATCAGAGTGTCATGAGTTCATGAGCAAATCATATACACAAGAGTGCTGGGCTTATAACAAGTGTCATGTACAAATTATCTCATGCTACTGTGTTCCCAAAACTGTACTAACTCAGTGTTTAGAAAGCACATTTGACTTCTGCCGTAAGTGCTTAGACATAGGTATTGTACAGTATCACTTTATAGATGAGGACACTAAACTTCAAAAGTAAATGACAACCAATAGTTCAGAAAGATTATCCCATCTGCCTAATACTGAAAATGATCTGTCTGCCTTACTTAATTGCTTGAGCTCTCATCATGGCTTAGAAGCATGTAACTCAGAGTACAGTTCAAGATTTCTGGTTCTCAGTTGAATATGTCTTCTGTACACGACAGAGAACCAAAGTAATTTTCAACTTCTAACTTTGTCAACGCAAGTGAAAAATATTTGCAATTTATTGACTGCCAATTACAGTGAGTCTTTACTAAAAATCCATTTCTTTTATAAAATTTTAGCTCCTATTAGATAGTTATTTGCTAACTTCTGTGATTATAGCAACAAAATACACTGGCAGAGTAGTTACTGAAAAATTTTGAGCACATTTCCATTACTCAGGTTTAATTTTTTGCTTTAAATTTCTTTCACAGTTGTGAACTGATTCTTATTCTGTAGTGTTTACTTATAGGCAAAATACATATTGTATTGTTATGTCAGAGCAGTTGTGACCATGCCACTTTTTTTGTTTTTTAATCTCTTTTAGATTTAATTAATTAATTAATTGTGTGTGTATGAGTGCTTTGTCTACATGCTTGTATGTGAACCGTGTGCATGCCTGGTGTCCATGGAGGTCAGAAGAAGTGGTTATATTCTCTGGAACTGAGTTATGGATCACAGTGAGCAACCATGTGGGTGCTGGGAACTGAACCTAGGTTCTCTACAGGAGCAGCAAGTGTTCTTAACTACTTAGCTATCTCTGCATCACTATGACCATAATGTTTTAAAAAGACAATCATTCAAAGAGATTAAAAGGTGATTGCAGGCATTAGCATTCTGGTTATACTATTTCCATCAGTGCATGTTCACAATTTAGTCACAAATGAGTGGTTGATAGAATGATGTGGCTAAGCTAATGGCTCCATGACTTCAGGGCTCCTGAAGAGATGGGCCCTAATGAAAGCATTCCTCAGAGGTCTGTGAGCCAGGGAGATGGGGCCAGCCAATGTTCCCATATCATCATTCATATTAATCTGATTAACTCTCCCAGGCTCATTTGCAAAGTGCAGGGATCAGGAATTTTGGCAACCATCTGGGTAGCAGAACTCCCTCCCCAAGGACCTTGTAAATTTCTGCCCATATGTTTCTTGTAAAATTGCATTGCCTATTTCCTCAGCTCATGTCTGCAAAGATGACCAACCAACCAGATCTGTGATGGGGTCTTTCAGCCTTTCAGGACACAGCAATGCTATATATGGGGGAGGGGGGTGTTATTCAGATATAGGATATTATAGAAATTTTATTGATAATATGAACACTGAGAATAATGACTGCATTAGGCATGAGAAGACATTTTATGACACAAATCTTTTAATATACAGAATCATTTTTTTTTTTTAAAAAAAAGGTCCTAGAATGATAAGGTACACAAAAACAGTGGCTCCTTTTATCGAGCAGGGTAAAACCCTAAGAGTAGGCTTTCAGAATGTGAATCTGACAGCATCCCTTCATTGGGATTTTTTTTAATCTGTTTGGACGTAGGTATAGGTGTATATGCATGCACCCATTTGTGTGGGGGCAAGTACACACATGTGTGGCAGATGTGTGTACAAATCTCAGGTGCTGACTAGCTTTTGATTGAGTCAGGGTCTCTCATCCATGTATAACTTTGCCACAAAGGCCAGGCTAGCAGGTCACTGAACTTCCAGGGATCTACTTCTGACCCTCACAGCTCACCCTTGCTGGGATTTCAGGCACATAGTGCCATATCCAGTTTACTATGTCTGCTGTGAGGATCTGAACTCAGGTTCTTGTGCTTGCTAGGCAAACATATTGACTGAGCCATCTTCCCAGTCCTACACTGCCATTTTTCACAACTCTAAACTAAGGACATTCACCCAGGATTGATTTTTTTCTTTTCAATGATGACAGTGATTTTCTTTATCTCATTTCCCTGGAAGATATGTCTTAGCTTGCCACTAGCTTTTGTGAGCTGAATAAAAAATAAAAGTTTTCCTCTTGAGTTGCTCTAAGGAGCATATGTTTGACTCAGCATCACATCCTTTTCTGCAGTTTTCAGTGTGAGCTGGAATACTTATCTCCTTGAATTCATCAGAAGCTACATGAATCACAACCTGTTATTTGAATACATAGTCCACCTAATTAAGCAGAGATACTAACACCTAAGACACCTAAGAGGAAGAGATACTAATTTCTCAGGATATTTCTATCTCGCAAAGATTTGATGAATGGATTCAGGGTTGAAAGCAAGAAACACATTGGACATCATATGTAAAGTCATTAAAATCTATATCTTGTTCTTAGACAACTAAATATCCTAGTGTGACTGGGTAAGAGTGATCAAAACTGCAGCAATGCAATATGGATATTTTCTGTAAGTATAACATCACCACCCCATCTGTCATGGAAGAGAGATAACTTTGGCCCATGGTCATGACAATGAAGTAAGTAAAACGAAATAGCTAGTGATAGCTAGATCAGTGGAAATAGTAAGGGAGCCATTAATACTCTCTAGCAGAAGAGAGGGGCATAAGGATCCCAATGCCCTCAAATGGGATTCTACCATCTACTACCTCCTTCCCGTAGCTAAACTTGAGGGGTAGTGGGATTTGCTAGTGTATAAGAACAGGGAGAAGCTAAATGAAGATAGAATTCCATGATGCAGTTTCCATGAGGCCATCAGCAATGGTGGGGATGCAACTTTAGTGCCATGTAGATAATTTTTAGTCACCCATACATATGTATGTAACCTCTTCACTTATGTTGCTGTAAGCTGTGACTATCCCTGTAAGTAAGCCTAATATTCATTGATTCTTGATTTGGACTTGGGTGGAATAATTTCTTTGATGCTTCATTGGGACCCAAACTGGGATGAATAGGCAATTCTTCATGTTTCCTCAGGAAAAAGTTAACATTCAGTTCTAGAATTAAATAGTTTTCAACCAACTATGTTTTACGGGAATGGCAGAGCCTTTGGCCCAGCCTGCTAGGCTCTATAATGAGTAATTCAGAAGAATTTCATTGGAGTATAAGAATTATCTTTTGTCCTACAGCAACAAGCCCAGGAAAAGACAAGGTCATGGTGGGTGAACAGACCTCTAGGTTCCACTTGGGACCAAACATAAGCTATATGAACTCTCTTAAGCATACTCCACTTAATTAATTTGCTACATTTGTCAGTGCCTGCTTCTCTTCCATCATGCATAGTCCCTGGGAACCAAGCTAAGACAACACAACAAATCTCATTTGTGCAGTACTTCTGTGAACAAAGTCCAGAATTTCAAGGAAGCATCCTTTCTGTGAAACCCACACAGTTCCAGCTGCTCTTCATGCTCTTAATATCTAGAACTTGGATACCAAGGAAGAGAAAGGTGCCTCATGTACTTCTCCTCCCACCATTGGGCTGTTTGCTAAGAGTCTGTTATGCCATTTATTCCCAAACCTGTTTAAGTTGCTGATTTGTTATTATAATTACATAATGTAATTATATAGAATATAAACTGATGCAATGTCTGTGTGAAAATAAAGAATTTCATTGCCATGGAAACTAATTGGGATGTTTTAGAAAGATCCAATGAAGGAAAATTGCTCAAAAAATAATTTAGGATGAACAAAATGGCTTAGTGCGTAAAGGGGCTTGCCACCAAAGCTGAGAATCTGAGTTCCGTCCCCAGAATTCACATGGATTGAAAGAGAAAAGCGACTCCCATAAGTTGTCCTCTGACCTCAAACTGGGCACTGCAGCATGCATGTACACACACACACACACACACACACACACACACACACACCCCTACAAATATAAATAAATGTAAAAACATATTAAAGTACATTTGAAAATTCAACTGCAAAATATTTAGGGGAAGAATACAACCTCAAATGTCTTTAAATTTTTGTCTTTGCAATCAAAACTGAAAATAGAAATCACAGATTGTTCATCGTAGGTATGGTTTGTGAAAAATAAATAACAAAACCACCTGTGGGGGGGGGGAGGATTTGCTCACAGCCTGTTGGCCACCAGTCCACAAGGGCAAAGGGCCGAGAAGCGGTGACCAAAAGCTTTGTATGCTGCCCATGAACATGAAGGGAGATAGCCCCCTTGGAGACTGCTTTCAGTGAAACAGCTCAACTTTACTCCAGAGGATAAGGAATACATAGGCTTGGGGAGTCAGAGGACAAACCCTAATTTGCATTAAGTAGCACACTCCTATCACAGGGCTTTGTATGTGGCAGTAGGATCCTACAGCAGAGCTCCTAGCACAAGTCTTATAGCAGGAATCTGTGCCACGGTTCAAGCTAAAGATAAATCAGGCATCTGGCTTAGAGACAGCTTTCAGATAAGGTTAGTCCTCCAGGCCTGTGGATATTTTCCAGACAAGGACAGGTAGAGACCAGGAAATTTCACTGGGGAGGGAGAGAGTTTCCATGTTGCCAAGCTTTTGGAAAAAACTGACAGGCCATGAGAGACTACAACCTTGACCAATGCCTTCCAACAAACGCCAATAAGATGTGTGTGTGGCTCATTTGTAGAGTTTTTGTCTATCTTTAGACTGAATTCCTAGCACCACAAAAACAGGATGTGGTGATGCAAATTCATAATTCCAGCCCTCAGGGGGATCCCAGACTCACAGAAGGAGGAGGATAAGGAGCTAAAGGTTTTCTTCTGCTACTTAGAAAGAAGTTCTTCATCTTCTAGTTAATGTTGTTATACTTGTTATGGATTTTAACTAAAGTAAAAGTATGAGAGATTTGGAGCTGAGACTATACTTCAGTGGTAAAATGTTTGCATACTATGTATAAGGCCCTGGGTTTGATACTCAGCACCACACAAAACAAAACAAAAACAACCGACAAAACATAAAAAAACCAAGTTTTAAAAGTGTAAGATTTACATGATTTATTTTGCAAATTCCTAATCTAGCCTGCTTCTTCCAGTAATTCCAAAGGGGAAAAGGAAGCATTTTTCACCACTGCAATTAAAGTTATTCTTTATGCTTCAGTATTATGCATTCTTTGCATTTTGCTCTAAATTGTAGTAAGATTCTGCCAAATTACTATTCTCCATTAATCACTGCATATTGATGACTCATGTCTTATAACCAGAACATATTTGGACCTTGGTTGTAAATTCTTTCATGCCCCAGACTAGATGTTTTACTTCCAACTTTGCATAGTTCCTGGTTGGGGCAGTGAAGAATCAGTGAAAGGCTGAATGAATATCTTGTCACTATTCTCAGAAATCTCTGTTAATCCTAGAGAGTAAAAATATTAAACTACTATAAAATTAAAAAGTAATGGAATATTTACTTAAACATTCCACATGCTTTTTATTAGAAGAGTCTACAAGACTCATTCTATTGTTCTGGCACCAAAGGAATTATGGAAATGAGTAAGATATACAATGCATAAAGTAAAAACCTGAATGTATTCACAATTTCATTAATGAATATTGTATTAGCATAGATCAGTCAGAACATGGGACTGAATTCCTACCATTGTTATAAAATGATAGTACGTGTAATAAGTGATTAGACCTGAGTTTAAGAAAGGAAGTTATTGATGCCCATGGCCTTGAAGAACAGGCCTTTGAATATAGACATAGAAGTTAGACAGATGTAACTGAAAAATCTCGATTCCAATGTTTGGACTTTTTGATCATGGCAAAGCTATGGAACATTTCTCATCTTCAGTTTTCTTATCTTTAAAATACAATCATGATTGCTCAGGGATGTTTTTGGGTATACTGTACTTAAGCAAAGTTTTTGAACCATTACACGTACTTGGGAATCTCTAAATTTATTAAATAGGCTGTAAATATTTGAAAAGTTTCAAGTGAGTAGCAATTTAATTGTCTTAGATGATAAGTCTTAAGGTTAAAAAGGATGATGAAAACAAGAGAAAGCATTTGTAAGCACCAAAACAGTGTGAGCTGTGCCAATTCAAGAACTGTTAATATACAAAGAAGAGCAAGAAGACTGGATCATCCAAAGAAAAGGAGGGTGTGGTCATGTGAAGATGAAGGGACTATGAAGCATCTGGAAGTTCTGAGGGAAAGAACAACAGTTACTGTAGCCTGGAAACTTCAGGTGCTCTATTTCAGAGAAGACATTGGGTTTTAGGCAACAGTCCCTTGAAACTGTTTGTGCAACCCTGGGATGCGTGGATGAGAAGAAAAGAGAGGAGATTAAAGGAAAACCAAGCAACAGATTCAATAGCAACATCTTTGCATTTGTGAGAGCATGAACTAATGTCTGCAGCTGCCTACCTTACAACATCAGATATAAAAAAAAAATTCCTCAAATCTTCCTTCTATTCCGGTTTGGAGTCTACAGTACTTAAGTAATTTGATTTGAAATAATCTTTCTTCCTGTACGAAGTGCTCTCAGCCACCTCATTAATTTTGATTTTATGCTCAATAAAGTTTCTGTTATTTCTGCAAATTTCATATCTGGTTAGGCTCCTGGAGTTCTGCCCTTTTCATCTTGTATTTAAAGTACACATCCCTCTGCTAATGTTCATCCATTTCTATTGTTACTTCCATGAAGTCACATTCAAGCAAGAAAACATTCTGTCTCCCAAGGAAACCCACGTATTTCTCATTCTCTGATCTCTGTGGTTCGTATTATCCTTCACTAAGACTACCTTTAAGTTTTATGTATATGTGCATGTGTGTCTGTGTTCATATGTTTATGTGTTCATTTGTGAGTGTTCATTTGTGCATTCATGTCATATATATGTGTGTGTGTGTGTGTGTGTGTGTGTGTGTGTGTGTGTTTACAAATATGTGCATGTGGAACCTTAGCTGTCAGTCCTCAGGAACCATGCACCTTGTTTGTTTCAGATGGAATCTCTCACATGGTCCAGAGCCCATCAGGCTAGACTGGCTGGCTGACAAGCCCCAGGGATTCACTTGTCTTTACCTTCCCAGAGCTTTGATTACAAGTGTGGGTGTGGACGAGGGTACTGGGGATCAAACTCAGGTCCTCATGTTTGCAAAGTGATCACTGTACTGACTGAGCTATCTTTCTAGCCCTCTCATTTCTCTTTTATATTACATCTGTAATTCTTTTTTTAATTTTATAATTTAATTTAATTTTACATATCAGCCACGGATTCCCTTGTTCTCCCCCCCCCCCCCGCCCTCCCCCCTTTCTCCCCAGCCCACCCCACATTCCCATCTCCTCCAGGGAAAGACTCCCCTGGGGATTGAGTTCAACCTGGTAGATTCATTCCAGGCAGGCAGGCAGGTCCAGTCCCCTCCTCCCAGGCTGAGCCAAGTGTCCCTGTATAAGTAAGCCCCAGGTTCCAAACAGCCAGCTCATGCACTGAGGACAGGTCCCAGTCCCACTGCCTGGATGCCTCCCAAACAGATTAAGCTAATCAACTGTCTCACTTATCCAGAGGGCCTGATTCAGTTGGGGGCTCCTCAGCTATTGGCCTGAACTGACCTACTCTGGTGATAGGACGGCCAAACATCCTAATTGTTGTGCTAGAAACCTCATCCAATGACTGAGGGAACCAGATGCAGAGATCCATGGCCAGGCCCCAGGTGGAGCTCCAGGAGTCCAATTGGTGAGAAAGAGGAGGGTTTGTATGAGCAAGAATTGTAGAGACCAAGATTGGAAAAAGCACAGGGACAAATAGCCAAACTAATGGAAACACATGAACCATGAACATCTGTAATTCTTATATTTGTTTTTAAGAATAATATATTTTCATGACTTCTTTGAGAATTTCATACAATGAATTTTGATCACATTCACTTCCCGTTTCTCCCACCCCACCCCTTGGCTTCCTTCCTGATCTACTCTCCATTTCATGTCCTCAAGTTTTTTCTGTCTCCTCATAACAAATATCTTGGTCCTCAGACTCCTGCAGCCTTTCCTCTCCATTCTTCCTTGATGTTCCTTGAGCCTTGGGTGTAGGGGTTATGTTATAAATATATTAATTGGGGATGGGCACACTAGAGACAGTTGTTTTATGCATTTTGGATAAGTAAATATTTCATGTGAGGTTTTATTTCATTAAACCATAGCTCTTAAACCTTCTTAAATAGTTTTTTTCCATAAATTACATTCCATAAATGTAAATGCAGTGCTTTCCATGTGCAAAAGGTGGTAGAAGATAGGAAGAAACAGGCATCATGCATGCTTCAAAGTCTTTAAAACATAGGAAGACAGACAACAGGAACAAGTAACTAAATCCAATTCTTTCTAAGCATGGTTATTTATTAGGCTGCTTAAGGGAGGTAAAGTCCTTGGGAATGATTGCGAGGACAAGGCAAGACATGCTGGATAGAGAATCTGGGGAGTCCTTACTAGTGAGATGATATAAGAGGTAAAGAGAACAGGAAGTGATCAAAGAGCTTATTAATTCAGGGGGAGAGTGGAGGCCCTGCAGCAGGAGCAAGCTGTCATCTTTGAGGAAAAGGAAAAAACAAATTGTGACTGATTTCAAAAATACAGTGGGCAGGGAGACTGAGGCAGATAGAGCTGAGCTTTGTAGATCATTGATGCAGAGTAAGCAAAATGGAAAGGGAGGACAAACTTATAAGATATACACATACATAGCCAGGCGGTGGTGGTGCACACCTTTAATCCCAGCACTCGGGAGGCAGAGCCAGGAGGATCTCTGTGAGTTCAAGGCAGCCTGGTCTACAGAGCGAGATCCAGGACAGGCACCAAAACTACACAGAGAAACCCTGTCTCGAAAAAACAAAAAACAAGCAAACAAACAAACAAAAAAGATATACACACATATATACACAGAAACACACATATACTTACATACATGTATACACACAAATGCACATACATATATACCCAGACACATATACACAGGGAGAGAGACTCACACATACACACATATACACACTTATACCCATACCTATATAAACACACAGTCTCTCACACTCTACTCACATACACACACACACACACACACACACACACACACACACACCACACACATATACACACACATATACAGAGGGACACACACACGTGCATACAATCATACATACACACAAATATACAGGTACACACATTCATACATGCACATATACATATGCATGTATATATCCATATATACTCATACATATATATCCACAGACATATACATTATATTTTAAAGAGATATTCTTAGTTATAAGACAGTAACTTTTCTCCAACAGGGGCAAAAGGAGAAACAAAGAAATTAGTTGAGCTGCTCCATTTATTTATTCAGTCCACGCTGCTATAACAGTATGCTGGAGAGTGAGTGGCTAAAAGATAGAAATTTTCTTCTCACTGTTCTAGAGGCTAAAATTCTGGTATTAGGTGTCAGTGTGTGGGTTCTGGTAAGTGTTCTATTTGTGCAAAAGGGGGAGGGAGAGAGAGAGAGAGAGACAGAGAGAGAGAGAGAGAGAGAGAGAGAGAGAGAGAATACATCTCTCTTGTGTGTCTGTTTTTATGTGTTAGAGTCACACCCATGAGGGCTCTATGTTCATGACTAATTGCCTCCCAAAGACTCCCCCCACATAAGTTTGGAAACACACCGTCCTTCATCCCCTACAATATTCTATCCATGGTCCCGCTGAGATATGGTGCTGACTTGCAGTAGGATAACAGTAGTGAATTGAGATGGTCAAACTGAAAATAGAGAAAGGAGCAAAGACAGGACATGTTGATGAAAGAAATATTGAGAGGAAAAGAAGAAACAAACGCAAGATGAATCCTCAATTGCCAGCTTGTGCTTTAGAATGTATGGTAGTGCTATTACTGGGGTTGTGGTAGTTTTAATTTAGAAAAACCTTTTTTTAGTGTATTTCTGATAGTTCCATTTGAAAGACAATGGTTAGGAAAATGAGTCTAGACAGTAAATATTTTATATTTGCTAGCCCTATGAATCTTCAGCCACTATCCATATATAAATGAGTAAGACAGACTGGGTTCTAATACAGTTTTATTTACAAAGCAAGCATGGACCATAGTGGTAAGGTATGTTATATGTAAACTTTGTTATATGTGGTAAAAGAATGGAAAAAAAAAAACCTCATGTTTCTAATTATGCATTCTTTCAGAATATATTTAACTTAAAGATTGAGACTTCACAAGAGTTTAGAAATATAGATTATTATGCTTTTTCCTTTTGAGTATACATTTTCATCACTTTTATTTAAGTGTATGTGTCTGTCTGTGGGTATTCATATGTGCCCATGAAGACCAAAGACATTGTATTTCCCTGGTTCTGGATTTACAGGCAGTTGTGAGATGTCTAACATGGGAGCTAGGAACCAAACTGGGGTCCTTACATGAACAGTATACATTCTTAACTGATGAGCCATCTCTCCAGTCACACTATTATGTTTTTAAGGAATTTTTTCCCTCTTGTTAGGCATTTCTATATGTCTGATGTGTGCAAATCCATATCCCCACATGCCCAAGATGCAGCTATTTGACTAAACATTTTTGTTATCAACCCTTAGTAGAAAACAGCAGTTAAAAGGCTGCATACAATTGAGTGACAGAGGGAGAGCATTTATTGTTATTTCTAATTGACTCAATTGTGCCAAGTGGCATCCATTCTTCTATGGTCTTTTCTATTGCTTCCCATTGAAAGGTGTCATCTGAATTTGACAATTAACTTCCCCTTTGCTGGGGTCACAGCTATTTACTATCTGTATCTCATGAGAAAAAAATACTGCCCTTATGTTCCAAATGTTATTTATATTTATTCCAAATTGTGATGTATTGAAGTGGCTCCTTTTATCTTGCCTTTAAAGTCCTGATAACAAAAAAGACAGGAAGATCAATAACCACATGATGGGTAACTAATTGCTTTTGCTTCAACTTGCAACCTGCCATCCCTGGAGGAGCTCATTCCAAAGTCCATTTGACAATCTCAGATATTGTTTTCAAGCTTGGATCTCAAAAGTCTAGACTGCAAATGGAGTAGGAAGAATATGTTTAAAATGCTTCCAACATTAACGCCTTTGTGTGTGTGTGTGTGTGTGTGTGTGTGTGTGTATTACTCAGTGTGATCCATATACAGCATTTTCCACAGGTAATTACCAAAATGACTATTAAGAACTGAGAGACTCTTCATTTCCCTGAGAGTGATAGACTACTAAATGTCATTGAATTGCTTTTAAAAAGTGTTTTAATTCACTGTTGGAAACATCAAAGCATCACACTGAAAATGCATTTTTAAGAGTTTATTTGGTATTATGACTTGTAACCAACACATTTTGATCAATTACAAAGGGCATGCTCTAATCCAAAGACTAACTTACTAATCTTCAAAAATCCATAAGGGGAGGTGTACTTCTATTTCTAAACAGGGACATAGAGAGCTGTCTGCAGTTTCATAATAAAGAATTCTGTTTCTTATATGCCAACCTCTTTGCCTTGAACAAAATTAATTCACCTCTTTGTGCCTTAGTTTTTCCAACCATGGATTGGACATATAATAATAATATAAATATATAAATAATGCCTGCTTTGTTATTATGTAGAGAAAATACACTGACATTTTAAGACATGTAGAAGACTGTCATTTATAAGAAGAGACTTACCTAATAATATGATGCTAACTCTTGCAAAGACAGAACCCTTTTGTACAATATACTGTGAGGAATACAAAGATGATTCTACACATGGGCAGATCCAACATATGCATATCTTGATATGAGCATTTTTGGATTCCTCAGCTGGGTTTGGATTATTCTGAGCCTGGAAATAAATCTGTTTTTTGTAAAGTTGGAGAAGTTGTACTTGGTAATATCATCATGTATTCCTCTACACATGGGTAACTGGTATTTCTCAATATATGGACAGCATCTCATAGCTGAACAAAGTAGCTAAGAATTAAATTGAATCCATGATTCATTCTTGGTTATATTTTTTTCAAGGTATAAACCAAATAACAATTGTTTTTATATTCTTCTTAAGAATTTGGCAGGGTATAAATATACAACATTTTTTGACTATCTGTTAATCAGTTGAGAGACATCTAGGCTGATTCCATTTCCTGGCTATTGTGAATTTAGCAGCAAAAAACATGGATGAGCAAGTGTCTTAATAGTAGGATATAGAGTCCTTTGAACATATACCCAAGAGTCGTACAGCTGGATCATGTAGTAGCTCTATTTTTTAGCTTTTTCAGTATGCACAAAACCCATGCAAGCTCAAGACAGATAAAATCCCAGCAGGGAGAGGAAAGTGGTCCTGAATTCTCATCACTACCCGAGGAGCTCTAGGTGATTGATAGCTGCTAGAAAAGGGAATGTCAGTTTTCTTTAAAGATATGACCCCTGGTAGGGTGACCACACTCCAGTGCAGCACACATTAGACTTTAGTTTTATTTTTTAAGGAGGACACAGAATTGAAAGAATAGGGAAAAATAGGTGGATTTAGGTGAATTTGGAGGAAAGGTGAATATGATCAAGCTATATTGTACAGAATTCTCAAAGAACTAAAAAAGAATTTTCCAGGAGAGCAGTAATCACAGGAAATTGTTTTTCTAAAATTACACATGAAATTTTTCTGTTGAGAACCTGCTTTTTCTTAGTTTGCTGTGTATAGCTTATTTTCTTATTTCTATGAAAATGTACAGATGTTACTTTATACCTCTTAGAGAGCTGACCATATCCTTAGGTATGGAAAAAAGTCAGTACCAGACCACCATAAAGATAATGGACTAAACCTCTGAAACTGTAAATCAGTCTAAATTAAATGTTTTCCTTTATAAGAGTTGCTATGGTCATGGTGTCTCTTCAGAGCAATAGAAACACTAAGACAGAAGTTGGTACCAGGGATTACTGTGGTACTGGAGTATTACTGTGATAGGCCAGATCATGCTTTTGTTTGGAGGACTGTGGACTTCAGAAGGTTGGATTAGAAAATCAGTTGAACACTTTAAGCAGGGTTTAATGGGCCCTACTAGTAGGTGCATGGAAAACAGTGGTGCTGAGAATGGGTTGAACTGTATTGGCCTGGCTCAAGATGTTTCACAGGAGAAGAATTTTAGTATGTTGTCTAGAGATCATTGTGATATTTTGGTGAAGAATGTGGCTGCTTTTTGCCCTTGTCTGAAAGATCTGCCTGAGGCTAAAGTGAACAGTTTTGGATTAATTCTGTTGGCAGGGGAAATCTCAAAACAGCCTAGTATAGTACAGATGCTGTCATGTGGTTATTAATGGTAACTCTAATAAATATTTACAATGAAAAAGAGCAAGCTGCTAAAGGAAAAATACAAAATGTTTAATTTGAGGAGGAAAGGAGCATCAGGAAGTGAAATGGAGTTAAGTCCTGTGTTCAAGGAGATAAACAGATTAAGAAATGGAATAAAGGGGGTAAGATCCCACTCAACTAAACTTTCAATTTATAAAAAGAGATTAAAGGAAAACTCAGAGCCAAGCATTGTGCTGCATACCTTTAATCCCAGCATTCTGGAGACAGAGGTAGGCAGATATCTGAGTTTGAGGCTAGTCTGGTCTATACAGCAAGTTCCAGGACAACCAAACGTAGGCAATGAAGGTAACCATTGAAAGCAGAAAGTTGGTGAAGACATAATCTAATGAGGGGGCTATGTTCCAGCCCCAGGAAGCAGCAGAACTTGGTAGCTTCAGCCACATGATTATGGCTTCAGGGTCAAGGATAGAAGAAAGCAGTTATGGAATCTTCCTCTGTCACTAAGGAAAGCCACTGAGGACAAGTGTGTCACAGGGATGTCCCTGAATGGAGGCCTTGAGAAGCTAGTACATGAAGCTGTGAAGGTAAAGCCTGGATTGCCTTGGAGATCCCAAGATGTTGGAGATGCCAGAGCAATGGGATACCTGCCAAGGAGAGCTGTTAACAGCGAGTGGAATCGGCCCAACAGAAAGAAGTGTTTTACAGTAAACAAAACTGTATGGAGTTAGAGATCTGAAGAACGTTTTGACATTAGATATGGAAATGCAGAATTTGTGCTTTGTCCAGCTGGTTTTTGATCTTGCTTTGGTCCAGTATTTCCTCGCTATGCTCTCTTACCTATGTTTTGGAATAGTAATGTATATCCTGTGCCATTATATGTTGGAAATAGGTAATCTGCTTTTTAATTTTTATTTTACAGGGAATTATAGTTAAGAGATTGCATGAATCTCATAAGAGACTTTGAACTTTAGACTTTTAAATAAGTTTGAGACTGTTATAGACTATAGGGACTTTTGAAGTAGGACTGAATACATTTCTTTGCATTATGATGTGGCTACATGTCTATGGAGGCCACGGAGTAGAATGTGGTGGTTTGAAAGAAAATACCACTCTCCCACCCCAGGGAATAGCATATTTGGAGATATGGCCCTGTTGAAGTAGGTGTGGCCTTGTTGGAGGAAGTGTATCACTGTGGGGATGGGCTTTGAGATCTCCTATGCTCAAGCCATGCCCAGTGTGACACACATTTCACTTTCTGTTGTAGATTAAGATGTAGAATGCTCTGCTCTTTCTCCAGCACCATGTCTGCCTGCATGAAGATAATGGACTAAACCTCTGAAACTGTAAGCCAGTGTGAATTAAATGTTTTCTTTTATAAGAGCTGCCATGGCCATGGTGTCTCTTGACAACAATAGAAACCCTAACCAAGACATATGTGGAGAATTGATATTTCTCAATAAACCTTGAATGACTGTTTTGCATACAGTTCTGTGAACCCCTTTTTACTTCAAGATATTAATTCAGAAA